>JACXGJ010003313.1:0-54985 GCA_016801105.1 Esox niger
TCTCTTCCCACCCCCTTCTCTCTCTCTTCCCACCCCCTTCTCTCTCTCTTCCCACCCCCTTCTCTCTCTCCCACACACACAGCAAGCGTTTAATGCCACAGCAGTGGTGAGACACATGCGGAGGCTGCAGCTCGGTACCAGCGTGGAGGGCCCCAGCCAGATCACACCTACCAGCCCTGGTCACACCCATGCACTCCTGCTCCAGGAGGAGGATGAGGAGGAGAACGACGACGGACCGAGAGTGGAGGAGGAGGAGAGCCGTAAGTGAGACGAACGCTGCCTACCACACTCTGCCGGCCACCTCTCCCACTCAGACAGTCTGTTTCCGTCCCCGTGCCTGTAGCGTCCGGCGTCGCGGAACCTCCGAGCGTGGTCGCCGCCGTGCGCGCTATATGTAGCAGTGTGGAGTAGTGTCCCTGTCATCTGCTCTCCTCTCCCCTCCAGTGTCACACTGTGAGGACGGCCAGCGGCGCGGCAGTGCCGACCGGGACAGCCTGAGGAGTTGCACCTACTGCTGCAGGCCGGCCAGTCGCGTCTGAGTGGCTGCAGTACCCGCTCGCAGACCCTGATCCCGCAGTGCCATGGGGATGGATATGTTTCCACGGAGCCGCCCAGAGCCTGACCCGTCCGCCCAGTCTAGCTATGAATACAGAGGGATGTTGTGTACTGTAGAACAGACCGTGAGCCAGCCAGCAAACAACACAACACACACACACACACACACACACACTGAGTCATTGACAGGTACTTTTATCGATAACTTTGTTGGTCGGTGTCTAAAAACGCTGATGTTTTTTTGCAAAGTTTCCACACAAATTTACATGTGAAGGCTTCAGGTGAAAATTTCAAACATCAACTGCACAGTGATGGCTTGACCAAAGTTCATATTCAAAGTAAATCTGTACCTCTATTGATTGTTAAGTAACTAGGTGACACTCCCTTGACTTAAATAAAAGACGTTTGTAATTAAAATACCTCTAGACACATCACAGGAGGTGAGTCAGGAACCAGATAATATCCCGTGATATAGGAGATGTTGTGTGATAAAGACAAGGGCAACCTATGTTAATTGCTTTTATTTTAACCTTAGCATATCCTTTTACATACAGAGGGAAAAGTTGTTTGAGGCAGTAGCGTCAATGTCTTTCTATTCTGTCCTATGTGTTTTTCTTAATGATTTTATATTTTATAGCATCAACATAGTTCTAGGTCAGTCTTTCAAGTGGACACTAAGGCTTTTGTTTTCATAGTCTATACAGAGGCACAAATCTTATCAGTTGGTATATAGGTTTGAGGGTGTACAGAGGTGCTATTGCCAATGATTGGAGATGGCTTTGGCAGGAGATTTTCATTAACATTGAGGTTCTAGGTGTGCCGAGGCTTGACCTGTTACTGGTGTGATAGCAATTCTATCCATTAGAACTATTTAGAACTTAGGTACAGAGACAAAATTCTCTTGGCACAATTAGCAGTTTATCTTTGCAAGGAGAGTGGAATGAAGGCATACAGAATAAACCGTGAAACATCTCTAACATAGCACTGAACAATCATCAGTACTTATATAGTAAAAGGGGAGGACCCAATGATCTGCTGATACCATTCAATGATGACCATAAACAAATAGACAGAGACCAGATCCTCTTTTCCCACGTTCCATTTCCTATCTAAACATGAGGACTTAGTACTTTCCCATTAACCAAATACTTTAACCAGCAATTCCTTTATACATTTATAGAATACAAACAAACAGTTCAAGAAATGTTTGTAACATGGGTGAATTAGAACATCCTTAAATGGCTAAATAATGTAATAGCACAATGCTGTGTATTTAGCATATTTCACGTAATGCCTTGGAAGTACACATCAAATGATAGTTTGTAATACCAATACAGTATTGTATATAGACTATGTCACTATTGCTTGGGGTAAAATGAAAAATAGCATTTCTTGAGAGGAGGCTAAAGCTTTTGGCTTTTTACTTCCAGTGAGGGAGGCAAGTGAACGGTGACAGTGATGAAGGGGGAGTCTGGTTTGTAACCCTGATCCATGCGTCAGTAATATGGGGGGTGTTAACGCTTCCAGATTATTGTCATAACTAACCGGTTTGCAACTTGAACCAACCTTTGCTTTTGGCTGAAAAATTCCCTGTCTTTATTGCCTTCAATTAGTACTTCCAACCACCTTTTTAAGGACACATCTAATATTTCCACCTCTCCCGTCTGAATATAAACAAGCTGATGAGTTTACAAGGTATGTGAATTAGCAATCCTGCTGCAGAGGTTTGAGAATAGCAGTGTCCTGGATTTAACACGTCGAATTTGGCGACTGACATTTTGTAGGTGGTAACGTGGTCTAAACCCTGTACCAGCCATTCATGTCACTGGAAACATTCCACGTCATCAAGCAATTGAAGTATATGTGACGCAAATAGGATGCCACATACTTTGACATTTCACTCATTTTTTAAAGCTTTGTTGGCTAACTTGACTTGTTACAAAGTTACAGAAACTAGTTGAGGAAAAAATAACTGAAATGTTTTATCTTTGAAAAACAGTAAATGTAACTTCTCTTCAATAGATATTCAATTTTCCAAAATAAATTCTGTCTCTGTTGGACAGGTTCCCCATCCATGCTCTACAGACTGTAGACAGTAGCAGAATGAGATTGCATGAAAAGCGTCATCATGGAAAACGTTTTAACATGAATGATGCAAAGGGTGCTCTCCTAGTGCCAAGCTGACAATTGGGAAGATGCAAATTGATTTCCTGATTGCAATGCAATCTAGCAACACTGTCTGCAACACCTGCAGGTGACGTCAAGCAAACTGATTGGGCATGCCCTCGACCAATGAGATTTTATGTTTAGAAGAGCGGTGTGGAAACAAGCAGAAGGGCTTTGCACCAAAGCCTGTAAGGAATGTTTTTTCCTGAGGCTCATTCATTTGTGTACAACTTTTGTTTTGAAGCTAACAGAAATACTTCAGCATTTCTAAGTGAGTTGGATGTCTGCGGTCTGAATGGACTCTGTATTCTGGCTCAGACTGGGCTCTTAAAAAGCGGTTCTGGTTTGAGGAACCTGCATGCATCGGTTGAATGATTAAATGTGAAATGTATGGATATAAAAGGGAGACTTTTCTAATTTTGTGGCTGTTCTGTTACCAGATGTTCACACTGAGATCCCTGTGGCAACACACAGACACTATATCATATCAAATTAATCACGTACAGTATACCCTCTCAGCCACTGAGCATGTCCATACTAGCCAAACTCACATGACATGAGAGTTGTGGTAACACAGGCTCAGGGTTCAATGTTGAAACCACTGCAATTAGAAATAATTTACAATTATACTCTATGACAGGGAATCAAGTCAGTTATACTCAGTTAAATTTGTTCTGCTAAAGTTCCTAAATGTTATGTCCATTTTCAAATGCCCCAATAATGCACCTCCCCTGCCAATCACTCAGTGTGGCTCCACCCCCGGCTCCTGGTGGGAGGGGTCTCAGTGTGTGTTGTCTGTCAGCTCTGTACCCTGCACATTTCCGTGTCTCGTGGAAGAAGTATCGCTCTACCGTCTGCATGACCTGGTTATAATATGTTTACATTAATGATGATCAACATATAAATATAAAAAAACAATTATTATTGCTTTTCTGTTGTCCTGATGAAAAAAAATCTGTAATTCTAACAACGATATAATGTGAAGTAAGAATCAGCAGTCAGACGGTGTGTTGTTGACAACGTCTGTTGTAGCACGATCTGAACTGTAACATGACCTTAACCTCTGCATTGGCCATTATGGTCCTCAGTTTACCACAGTGGCTCACTAAAGCCATGCCCTTTGATTTAGTATAAGTTGTTCTATACACTCGAAGATGGATAAAACATGTTACAGGAGTCTGTTTCTTTTTTTGTGCACACTTCTAAGTTCTGTAGACTGCCAGAGCCCTTATAATAGTCCTTATGGCCTCCTTTGACTAGGTTCTGTGATTAGGGAATACAGACACATCTGAATTAAATTACTGCTCTAAATTGTTCAAATACCTTAGGCTTTTACAGAGAAATAGAAATATTAGAGCAGGTATATAGCCATGTTGGCCACACAGCAGGCAGCTGGGATAGAAATCTCAAGGGACAGTGTAACCTGCTATGTTTACCGGTCAGTAAGGCAGGCAATGGCAGGCCTTGTATAATATAAGTTTGGTTCACACTGTGCTGCATTTTCACTGCAGTTCTGATTGGATACTGAATAAGAGTTATTGTACTTGCTAATGCCCTTGAGTTAGACCACCATATTCCGGCTAATGGCCCGTGTTTTGGCCTTAGGATTGGTTATAATAACTAATAATGGTTATAATTGGGAAATTATTCTGGCTGAGTTTGTACGTGGAGAATGGAGAATATGCAAACTTCTGTGTGAATGGCTTTGGAATCTTCTAGGTGTAGTTGCTCTTGATGACTTTGTTGATAACTTGTGTTCATTTGTTTAGTAAATAGCTTCTTCAGTTGAAACTTTCATTGGTTTTGTTTCCTTGGTTAAGTTTTTGGTAAGAAGTTGATTCGTTTGACTCATGACAAACACATTTACATGTATAAAGAAACACGTGTATATTATATATAGAAATATATATATATATATCTATCTATCTATATATATATATATATATATATGTATCTATATATATATATATATATATATCTATATATATATTGTATATCCTTTTTTGTAAAAGCTGTTTTGAGCTACTAATGTATGGATGCAATGCATCATGGGTTATTGACCGATATGTAAGAAAGGAGCTAATGTTGTGCCCCCTGAGATATAATCACAGGAAATTAAATAAAACTTCCTTGTCTATGCATTATGTGTGATGCCATTGTTTTATTCATTTGGGAGGTATACAGTCAGGACAGTGGTTCATGACGAGTTAAGAAGATGGATGGAAATGGTAAGCACCACCAGGAGTCTGTATGTTTTTTTATATAATTGTCTGCATTTTATCTCACTGTGATGTTTCTAGAAAGCAATACCACATTCTCTTAATCACAGGGAATTCATTACTTCTATCTTACAGCTGAAGTTATGGGACTGAAGGCAGGTCTTCAGGAACGCAAAGTGTCTCCATGTCTCTTTGAGGCTACATGGCAGATCACAGGGGTTTTCAGTTACATCAATTTTGTACCATGACAAAATGTAGATTCTTACATTTTATTTACAGCATTAAGAGAGGTGACATTTTTTAAAAAGGATTTTAAAAGTAATTTCAAGCACTACATGATGAGTAATAAAATTATATTGTTTTCAGAATCTTTTTAAATATGTTCTCGAACAAGTCTCCTTAAATGTGAGTACAACTCAGCAATATGTAACCATTCACCTTTTGAAAATGAGCAGCATATCCAGGTAATGTTTCTGGTCAGGATACATATTTTTGGATATGTCTTCAGGGCAGAACTCTATCATGTGACTCAGAGGGTATTACAGTGTGTCATAGGGCGTTATCCTCATACCTACAGTTTAACAGGCACAGTAAGAGTTATTCAGTAGAGCCATCTTGTGGGGGCAGTATATACCTAAGTATGGATAATCCAGGATGATCTGTATATTACAACAGACCGGACACCGTTCAAATAAAATATGCTTGCGTTCAGATAAACTCTTCAATCACCCTTTTATTTATGAAAAAATACAAATGTGTCTAATGACAAAGTGTTAAGAAAGAAATCACTATTGTCACAAGGTGAATTAAGAATCATCTGTTTATTTGCGTCCTGAATGTGTAGGAGACAGTCAGGAAAACGAACCCTGTCCTATTTAACAGTGTTTTAGACAAATTGTTATCTGCAAAACCACTAATAATATAAAATTACCATGAACATTATGTAGGTAGACAAATACTGAAAATACAGCAAAAAGATAAACAAACACAAATAGGATATTTTAATCTAATTTTCAAAATGCATTTTCTGATACAGTTTTTAACATAATCCACAAATACACTCAGAATCTGTAGACACTCGCTTCTCTCTTAGAAAAGTGATGGAGGATGGATGCCAGGGACAAGGTTTCACCAAACATTTTAAGGTTTAACCCATTCCAAGCTGTTCTTAATGTCATTGCTACTAAAGTAGCCACTTCAAAACCATAGTTAAACAAGTGCACCCGACAATTGTTTGAGCAGTTATGTAAGTCATTATATACAACCCTGTTTCCCAAAATGTTGTGTCACATCGCAAAATGCAACTAAAAGACAATGCAAAAATGTGCAAATATCTTGTCCCTTTATTTAACTACAACCAGTAAAAAGATGACATATGAAATGTTGATATTGAATGAATTTGATGCCAGGTACATACAAAAGTTGGGAAAGAGGAATGTTTTACACTGTTGCGTCAACTCTTTAACACTACTCTGTATGTGTTTGGGAACTGAGGAGACCAATTGCTGTAGTTTTGAAAGTGAAATGTCCTTATCTTGTTTGGTATAGGATTTCAGCTGTTTAACAGTTCAGGGTCCTTTGTTGTATTTCATTTAATAATGTGCCTAATAATTGCAATGGGTGACAGGTCTGAACTGCAGACAGGCCAGTTTAGCACCCGGACTCTTACGGAGCCAAGCTGTTGTAATTCGTGCAGGATTTGATTTGGCATTGTCTTGCTGAAATAAGCAAGGAAAAGACATTGGTCTTAATATTGTTCAGCTTTAATGGTGCCTTCACATATGTGCAAGTCAACCATGTAGTTTCCACTACAGAATCGTGTTTCTTATGCAGTGCCATCTGAGGGCCTGAAGATCCAATATTGGTTTTCTGACTTTGTGTACAGAGATCTCTGAATCTATTAATGATATTATGTACCATAGATGATGAGATCCCCAAACTCTTTGCAATTTCATGTTGAGAAACGTTATTCTTTAATTGTAGGACTATTTGCCTGTGCAGTCTTTCAGAGTGGTGAACCCCTCCCCATCTTCTGACAGACTCATCCCCTCTGGGATCTTTTTAGACCCAATCAATCATGTTACTGACCTGTTGCTTATTAACCAAATCAGTTGTGAGATGTTCCAATTTTTTGCATGACACAACTTGTCCTGTCTTGTTACCCTTGTGTAGCTGGCATCGAATTCAAAGTGGGAGTTTATTTTTCTACCAACTACAACATTTCTCAGTTTCAACATTTGATACTTGTACTATAATATTTTCAATATAGGTTTTAATTGATTCGCACATCATTTAATTCCGTTTTTCTTTACATTTTAAACAGCGTCCCTACTTTGTAGGAAACAGGGTTGTACATTTAGCTTTCCTTTTTTGCACTCCATACTAAATTTTGTGTCCATACATTCTGTCTGTGACCAGCAAAGTTGACTGGAAATTCAAAGCTCCTGATGTGATTGCAAGTGTTGCAAATAAGTGCAGCCTAAAAGACATTATGACCTAATTAGAATGTGTTATATGTAGCCTACACAGCCTGGACCTCCTATGTAATCAAAGTAAAGTGAAATCTATTTTATCACCATACAATAACGATCATTCAAATCAAAACCTTTTTGCTAACTATAGGCTGTCTGTAATACATTACATTTCTTGATTTAGTACATTACTATACATCAGTAAGAATTAACATAGTGCAGCTATATGTGAAAACATATTTTTACAAAATGACCAGTTGTCAGTATTGTGAAATAATTCTAGCATTAAGGTAAGATTATTTTCACATGGTCTTTCAACATAGCAATGTAACTAGCTCAGTATTTAACATTCCTTTATCTAATTTACACGGTTTTAACCTAAGGTTGGAATCGGCTACTTTGAGTGCTGACGTGTGGATAATCTCGCAATACCAATCAGCACCACGCATTCATCTCTACTCCCCTGCAGCAGAACGTTGTCAAGCTTTACAAATACGGCACTTTAATGGCACCCAGTCAGGCACTGTCGTCCTTCATTTGATCTCATCGCCTTCTTCTACCAAACATTGACTCTGCAAACCCTCCTGTCCAGACCTTATACATGCATGCTCCGGTAACGCCTTGACGCCACTCTAACCATACGTCACATCTTCTGGTCAGTCCTTTTAAACTGCCTTGTACGTCACATCCAGCATGGTTGTACGTCTCAGGCTCTCTTTGACTCTGATGAACTCGGGGGAATTGTGCAGAGCCTCCTGTCGTGCCCTTCGGTCTCTCTCCAGCTGCAGGGGCGAGATGGATAGTGACAGAGGTCGTATTAGAACACACAACATGGCTGTACATGTTCCTCCCACGTGGCGTGCAGTTTTATCGCATGTAGTGTGTGTTTGCCGAAGGTGACTTCATTTCCCCGCGTTGCTGTTAAACACACATTTGAATAATGGGCGTTGTGAGGTAATGGCCTAGTAAGACATAAGCTGAGCTGTGTGCAGTGCACATCTTGTGTGACCAGTCTGATCACTGGAAAACCAGTTGTGCTGGTGTTAGTCATACAACTGGTTGAATAATGACAGTATGGTCAATGCGCCTCAAGCACCACGTTCTTCTCCAGAGCCGCTGGCTTAGTGATAATACTGCATAGGTGTTAAGCTGATCTTATGTAGATTATAAAGAATTATGAAGGTTTGTGCAACTTTCTAGTGAAGGTAGACAGGCAATTACTTGACATTACAGCACAATAAGCTGGTCTCTTAATCCCCATCATTCAGAGCTAAGAGGCAGACACTGTGGCCATGATGTTGCAATGATGTTGCAGACGAACCTCCTCCAACCTCTGACACCTCTTCATGAGTTCCTGCTGGAGAGAAGACTTGCTCTTCTCCTCTGCCTCTCTCCTTTGTTTTATCCCTTGTTTCCAGTTCCTCTGTTCCAGAACACACTGTAGCTCCGGCTTCCCTTCTACACATGGATTACTGAAAGAGAACAATTACTACAGCTGAAGCGTGTGCGTGTGTGTGTGTGCGTGTGTGTGTGCGTGTGTGTGTGTGCGTGTGCGTGTGTGTGTGTGTGTGCGTAACCATGTCCATGTTGTACCTTTTGTGTGTCATCCTCAGTTCCCTGTGGAGATCTCGGTGACTTCTGGAGATCCTGACAGGGTTTACGAGCTTCTTTGGCTGGATGATCAGATCACTGCCATTCCCATTTTGACCCTCTGGATCAGGTGTTGATCTGCCTAACTTTCTGTGCTGCTCCAGGTCTTCTGAACCTTGACCCTGACCGTGCTCTTCATCATGATTGGACAGCAGGCCAGCATGGGCTGCGGCTGGGGGACAGTCAACTTTATTCCTTCTTATGTCCTTGTAAAAAAGAGAGAATCCCCAAAGTAGTTTCTTCAACATATTAAGTAAAATGTTTTTTGGAATATATTTTATTCCACTAGGGACCACTAGGGAAGGGGCCCCAAAGCAAATGTTTCTTATGGTCCCCAAAATGCTAGAAACGGCACTGCATATAATTGTATCTCAACTTCAAAAAAGAAGGATAAGTTAGTACTGATGAACTTCATGTATAACTATATAATAAATTGACAGATCATCTCTTGTGGATAAACTACTTTAAAAAAATTGTACTACCTGTTTTAAATCCTTTAGTATTGTTCCAGTCGCTGGCCTTTTAACTAAACTAAAGCCCAGAACTAAGAGGCATGGAAAAGCAGATTTTGGCTTTTATGGCCCAGACTGAAATAGCCTGTCAGAAACCCTGGAGGGGTAAAAATAGCTTTTGTTTGTAAACTTGATGTGAACTATTTAGCTTAAAACTCACATGTTGGTCTTATAGTATGTGTTTTAATTATATTTCTGTTTCATCAAAAAAAATTCTGTGAATTGCACTAACATGCATCAGTATATTAAATGTGTTTTGATTGACAGCAAAACTGTTCTTTATTCTAGGAATGAAAATCTTTGATGCTCAATTTCTCAGAACTATGAGCAAATAGATCCTTCTAGTCCAAAGGTGTTGAAATGAAACTGTTTTACTGTGTATTTAAAAATATTGAAATTCTGTACATGACAAACACAATTTTTTTTTTAAGTTTATAAAATTACCAGATGGAACATCATAATACCTATCATCCCAAAATCTACCAACATTCAGCCTGCCTTTTTAAAAATAAATGAAATACAATCGCGATTGCTTTCTACAAACAGCAACTCTAATAGGAGTAATGTCTGTAAGATCTTTACATGACTTGACAATCACATGTCTCTGCTTGCCTTGTGTTCTTGTCGGGATGTGACAGCTATCCATCTAACTGATGGAGCCCATGGTCAGGCCAGTACTACATTTTATGTCAGAGCTGGGCATGGCAGGACTGGGAGCCTAACAGCCCCTCCGTGTTCCATAGCCCACACCTCTGTGTAAATCCCACATAAGCATCTAGAATTGGCCACACCCCTAGGTGCCAGTCAATCAGCCCACAGTCTCGCTATTGACCCATTTATCTCCATCAACTGTCCCCGCTCCCTCTTTCTCTCTTTACCTCCTTCACTTTTCTTTTCTACCCCCTTTCTCCCTCTCCTCCCTCCATCTTTCCTGTCCCCTAGCATCCCTTTATTTTATCCCATCTCTCCCCTACTCCCATAATGCTCTCTTCCTCTAGGTTAGATCATCCATTGGCTCACAACCCACCATGTTAAAATGTGCTCACAGGAAACCAACCACCAGACCAAAATTGTGGTCATCTTTATATTATATCACACTAAGATATAAATATACCCTTTATCAACTAATATGGCTATTCATACTGATTAACCTTGATTTGGAGCGCCAAAACCAATAGCCTTAGGGGGTACAAACGTGTCTCTTCAATAATTACTACTTGAAGTACAGTATAGACATAACATTTCATGATTCAACATTACCATTGGCCGGTATAATGTCCCATATGTTATCAAATCGTTAATCCAAATGTTTTTTCCCTATGATTAGGATAAAGTATTTTGCGCATATTGGTTCTTTGGTGTAGAAATTGTATCGTTTAAGTGTTTTTCAAAATGCAAAAAATCCATTTTAGTTGACATCATGAAATATACCAAATTTGTTCCTTGTGAAGAGAGGACCTAGCTACCATTTTCATTACTTTAGGTTAAACAAGGTGAGGCGTATGACCTTGCAAAATCCTGTTTTTTAACTAGGTTTGTACAAAGGCAAACACGATTTGGTCATTTTATTCACAACCCTTTTCAAATTCTGCTCACATCAATCAGAGTGTGTTGATTCAACATACAAAGGTTAGGCAACTAACCACAATAGGACTGAGTTGAAAATAAATATATAAAGTAGCTCACCCATAATGCATTGTTGCCTTCGGGTGTTAGGTCCATGACATTGATATTAATGTTATCCAAATGTAAAGATCAGTCAGAACATCACCAATATTAAGTCAAAATATGATATGGGTTGATGAAAGCCTGTAATGTTTGTCACGTCCGGGCAAGACAGACAGGCCATGCCAATCTAACCCCCTTTCCTTCATTTGGAGGACAGACACCTGTTCTTCTCTGTTTCCCTAACGCCTATCCCTATTTAGGTTCCTACTCCCCTAGTGTTAGCGGTCAGTCATTGTTTGGTTCATACCACTGTGACGTTTCCTTTTTGTGTAGTTTCTCCTTTTGTTACCTTTTAGTTCTTTAAGTCCTTGGCTCTCCCTGTGCCTCTGTCCTGCCCCTTGTTCCAGTGTTACATGATTGTTGAATCTCTGTAGGCAACTTTCATTATTTTGGTAATGAAAGTTATTGAGCTGTAACTAAGGCCTATTGTTTCTGAGTCTGGTTGTAATGAGGTGGGTGGCAGGCCTCCAGAACAGTTTTCCAAAAAGGCCTTTCCTGTCCTTTCAGTTCACTGGTCATCTGGGTCTGTAGCAATTAGACCACTGTCTTGTTGTTCAGTAAACCCCACAAGGAAAAGTACTTCACAACGGTGAAAAATATGTCTTTATTTACACAGGGAACCTAATCTACCAAATGTAGCTTGGTACATTGTCTGTACCAATCAGAAAATGAGGTAGTAAAACAGATTTTAAGTAGAATCAACTTAGAATGTTGTGAAATTACGTTTTTTTTGTTTAGATTTAACTGTTTTGTTTGTACTTTTTAAGCTTGTCCTATAAAAAGACAAATTTACCAACATGTTTCATCATATTGTACATGTCATGTGTGGTTTAATATAGGAAAATGACTGCCAAATAGCATGAACACTTCTGAGTGGTGTTCAAGTAATGGAGTTCACCCTTAGATAGACAAATCATAATGTCTTTGACATTTTCTGTAGTCCTCATAACATTGCTCACATCTGTGGTGTAACCTATTTCAATGTGGCCAAGTAGTCCACGGTAAATGTATGAGCATGTTATGTCAAAGCGATCAAACTTGACATCCCTGTGTCCAGATTGCTACTCACTTATTGAATTCTGAATGAAATCATGCCAGGTTCAACAGATTATTTTATTATTCATTACTGCTTGTAGGCCCTGATCACATGTCTTTATAATGCACAAATTGTGACATTAAGAGTAGCTCACTTGTGCTATATCTGACAAATGTATTGATAAAAAGTATGTAGACAGATTCAGGTAGATCATTAGTAATTAGCAGTTCTACTCAATTATTGTTTGGTCATGAAGACCGAAAATCATCTTTTAATTTATGGCTGAGCCCCAAGAAGAGTAGCTCCTGATTTGGCAGCAGACAATGGAAATCCAAATAAATAATTAAAAGAAAATACTAAGTGTGATAGAAAAATAGCTGTGTAATAACCCCCTGTAAATCAGTGTCACTTCACAAATCAAATATCTTTCTTAGGCAGAGCTCCAACAGTGCTAGATGTGTAATTTGTGACCAGGGGAGGAGCTAAGATTTCTGGGCCCCATGAAAGAAAACCTGCATGGGCACCACCCTTATTCAGGGTATTTTTACTTAAATATATAAACTACTTATAAATATGTATTATTTCACCTCATGAAAACATTATCCTGGACATATATCCAGGACTGGCACTGCTGCTAATCTTTTATTTTTATTTTTCACCTGGCGGAAGTTCTGCACCTAGCTGACAGCATATTACAAAACTTGTAACCACAATATAACATTAAGGTTTACATTTAACTCCATATCATTACCACATTTGTGTTATCGTGATCAAATTATGACTTAACTTGTATTTTTCTGCAGAAAGCATACTATTGATGGCTGATATTAGGGATAATAGGTAAACAAATATGTAAAAACTTTATTCAAGCAAAATGACAAACTTTTATTTAAATCTGATCATTGGTTTGCCCAATAATAATAATAAATAATAATAATAATAGTAGCTTATAGGCAACATCCCCTTCACATATTAAATATTAAAATACAATTAAATGTGAAAAGAAATGTTAAAAACCTACTCCCATAGAGCCAACCTAGAGCCTTCTTGCAGTCAAGGTTATTGTCACAGTCGGGATGTCGGGGAGCGAACGGACCAGGCGCAGGCAAGAGTGGCAGTCGATGCAATCCTTTTATTTAAAACAGAAAACACTGAGCACTTTCAAATAACAATGATAAAGCAAACAGGAAAACCAAAACCAAAACTCACAACTAACAACAGGACACACTGCAACATGGGACAATGACTGACAAATGAGGGGAGCAGAGGAGAAACATTTAAACACATACAAATGACTTAATTGGGACCATATGTGAGTGACATTTGGAGACAAGACAAATGAAGGAGACCGGGATGAGTTCATGACCACTGGGAAATCAAGGAAATGCGGGAGATGATAGAGCTGTCCGTCACCTCACCATCACAGTTATTATTGATTATTGAAGTTAAATGTTTTGCTTAGGCTAATTGGCTTTCAACTGAAAGGCAGATAAGGCTGTTCAATATTTTCTAAAATATTTTAGACCACCAACAATACTCACAGGAAAATGCTAATTGCAATGCAAATTTAGACAAAAATTTACTTTGCTTTACAAAATCTATAATGGGGAAAACAAGAATTTGATACACTGCTGATTTTGCAGGTTTTCCTACTTAAAAAGCATGTAGAGGTCTGTCATTTTTACCATAGGTACACTTCAACTGTGAGAGACAGAATCCCCCAAAATATCCTGGAAATCAATAAAATGCAATAAAATACAAATTATTTATTATTATAATAAAAAAATTATACGTAGTGTACCTATGATCAAATACTTGTTCTCCCTCGTTGTAGCTGTATGTGTGAATATCAAAAACAATTACTGTAAAAATGGCAATGAATGGTCTACTGGATAGGATTGGGATTCACGATTACCAATGACAAACATCGAGATATTGCGTTGTCATGACATTATAGCGACCAAATTACAACATCAATTAGTTACATTGTAGCGACCACAGGAACACTTTCATTTTTACGGTTGTGACATTGTAACTGAAAACGTTGCTGCTACCTAGTTTCGGTCGCCATATAACGTTGTAACCATGGAAAAGTGTTAGCTGGGACGCGCCCATTAAAAATAAGATGATGAGCTCAATTTAAACAAAATGTTATAGTGTACATAGTTAGACACATTTTACAGAGAAATAAGTTTGTTCCAGGTAGTTTTCAATCACACACAGTAATCAGTATGTTCGAGAGCCTTAATTTACTGTATTTTAAGTTTCTAGACTATTGGAATATGTTTTCAACCATTCAGGTATAAAAATGTAGTTCCCATAGATGATGCATGATGTTACAAAGACAAACAGGGCCTCATGACAGCGCTAGCCAACATGCTGGAAAACTTGTTAGCCACTGGATTAAATTGACAAAAAACCACTTGGGTTTACTGTATTTCCTTTTCTGAGAGTATTTTTTTGTTAGCAGACTTGGTAACCTACCTGCTAGCCTGTAGCTAGCAGTTATGTGCAAATCGTGAATGATTTGTTATTTAAAAAAATCTATTTTCAGCATACTGATTTGCTGCTCGAGAATATATATTTTTAAATAACTTTTAGGCAAGAGACAATCACAGATGTTTAGACTGCCGTGAAGTCAGAATGCAAATCCTTGCCACACAAATGCTTAACAGAGGTTTGGTGTCATGCCACGAATAACTATAATAAAAAAAAATTATTAGGGAAAAAAGCTTTCATTCCTCTTCAGCTTTCATTTTCAAAAACTTTTAGCTTGATTACAATTATTATGAAACATTTAAGACATAGCTATTAGGCTATCTTTAAATTAAATGTTTTTTTAAATTGTGATTATTTAAGCATAATGAGTATAAAATGTAATTCATAAATATAATTATTGAATTTCAGAAAGTAATCTCAATATTTCAAAATATCAATATTGTATCTCAATATTTTAAACATAGTTAAACATAATTCTGGGTATGACGTAGGTTTAGATTAACACAGTCATTTTTACCTTCCTGACATTTGTCATAAAAAAGAAAGTGTGAACAGTGACTAAGGAACAATATTTGGAGCACGTATACAAGCATCAATTCTTATTTTGCCAAGTGCACGATTTGCAAAATCCATCTGTCAACAGCTAACCTTTACAGAGTGTGAGACCTGAAGAGGTGCAAAGTAGGGATAACACATGTAGCAGATGCTAATAATGCGAGGCATATTTCAGCACCAGGCACCACCACAGCCTCCATCACATCCACATCCACATCCACACCCACAACCCAAGTAACAAAAAACATCTGAGCTATAGTTTCAACCAGGGTTACAACAGCCAGAACTATAACTTAAGCTAGTCCTGAAACAGGTGGTATGTTCTGGTGGAAAGACCCAGACTGGCTCAGGCTCCTCAGGAAACAAGTATTAATCATTATGATAGCGTTACGTTAGCATATCATTGTAGGCTAATATGTGTTTGCTCCAAATATGAAAACAAACAAGCAGAGGGAATTCGATATATTTTTCGAGTGGCCTTTTATTGTGGCCAGCCTAAGGCACACCTGTGCAATACTCATGCTGTCTGATCAGCATCTTGATATACCCCACCTGTGAGGTGGATGGATTATCTCGGCAAAGGAGAAGTGCTCCCTAACATAGATTTAGACAGAATTGTGAACAATATTTGAGAGAAATACGCCTTTTGTGTACATAGAGAAAGTCTTGGATCTTTGAGTTCACCTCATGATAAATGGGGGCAAAAGCAGTTTGGTTTATAATTTTGTTCAGTATGTTACTCTTCAATAAAATATACACTTTAATTTGTAAGGTAACTAAACTAATGATACTCTAGTGAAGTAGTAGTATATCATCTTGTTAAGATTTAGTGATGTCACGGTTCAAATGGAATTGATCCCAACTCTGCAAACAAATTTCAGCAGTGACTGTGAGCGTAATCTGGTTGAGCTGTAGCATGGAATTGCTGTCGGTTCATTGCTCTTTAGATAATGAGGTCTGATTGCCTCTGATTGGCTAATCTCTGGGAAAGGATGTTGTGCATAGACCATTAATGTGATGTTAATGTGACATGACATTAGGGCCTTCACTCTGGGAGTAAACATGCTGATCTTACTAGGTCTAGCCCACTTGCTTCTTTGCTCGGACACATGCATATGTTGGCATACTAATAACGCTTGAAGTGCCACACAAAAAATACTGTACGTCTTTAGGAATTACTGTTAGAATTTGGTAACACTTTGTGAGTACCAATCATGTGTCTGTAAATCGTCTACAGGTTATCTACTGACTGTCAGTAACATTTTATCTTACAAACCCTAACCCTTAACTATTAACCTTAAAATGTTCCCGAACCTTAACCAAACCCCTTATCATAAAGCTTTTTCTAAAATTAACCCTAACCTTAACGTTAGAAAGAAACTGTTCATCAACAGATATTTTGTTAAAAGCTTGATAATAGTATACTCACTATAGAACAATTAATAGATAAAAAAATGGGACCCTGAAAATAAAGTGTAACACTAATTTAAAATATTTGTGTATAGCCAGTTAACCAGCTCTGGCCAGAGTGAAACGAAGTGCTTTCTGATTTTACCCAAGATACACAAAGTAAGTTTAGCAAAACGTGTTCATTCAAAGACCAAAAATAACTTTCAGTCATGAAATAGGAATTTGAAATATGAAATACATTGAAATCAATTGTCTTTTTTCTAGGTGTTCCAAACAACACAATACTTGCAAGTCCAGTTTATACCTAACGCATGTGTCATACATGCCACTGCCTTGTAAGAAAAACACGCAATCATGACACAACATAAGGCCAACATCATTTCAAAACTAAAGGACATAGTAATTACTTACTTTCTTTCCATAAGTTACTCCCATGGCCTTGGGTTGAACCAAAATGTTCAGTTATAGTAAGAGGTGAGCCTGTTCTGGACGTCCACTAGAGCTGCACTAGCCCCCACCACTGCAGGCAAAGGAGAGAGGAGAGGAGGAAGGAGAGAAAGGAAATGCACTCATCCAGGAGTTAACAGCCCTAAACTCACTGAACATGTGACAACAGTCTGTAAGTGGATCTAGGAGTTTCTCCAGTCCATCACAACACCAAGCTTTCGACCACCAACAGACCCATGGAGGGCTGCCCCTTTTCTGGGGGGGGGGGGGGGGGGGGGGGGGGGGGGGGGGGGGGGGGGGGGGGGGGGGGGGGGGGGGGGGGGGGGGGGGGGGGGGGGGGGGGTTGGGGAGAGATCAAAGAAAGGGAGAGGAGATTAAGGGACTTTGGATGGAGATGTGAGGGGTTGATATTTTGGTTGACAGTGTTAAAGAGGGAAAAGAGGGCAGTGCTGGCTCTAGCCTTTTGCAGGTCCTAAGCAAAATGTCCTCCCCTATTGGTCGGGTGCTCCCTGGAAGTCGAAGGCCCCATACTGGTCAGGGGCCCTAAGCGATTGATTATGTCGCTTATGACTGGAGTCTGCCCTGTGTGAGGGTCAGGAAGAGTAAAAGAGACGAGGAGGAGGAAGGGAGAGATTAGATCATTAAGAAAAATAACATCAAAGAAAAAAACTACTGACCACCTGCTCACCCCATTATATGTTCCCCATTCCCCAAGGCTTTAAGTGGGTCCAGGGGAGATTAAGCTAATTGCGGTCGATGAGGCAGCAGGTTGGCATACGAGAATGGGGGGGAGGTGGGGTGTTGGGTGATCTGTACAGCCAGGAAGAGTCTGGCTGACTACTTTACCAATCATTTATCCATTTAACCCATGTAATACAATAATTTGCAATGGCCAAGACCATCCGTGCAGGAATTAGATACGCTTACTGCATTTGATGAAATGCAAGCAGCACCATCACTTTATCTCTGAATCCTACTTTAGCCTTCTGTATTATGGGCACATCAGCTGCAAAATAGGGGAAATGGGCGGGGGTGGGTTAACCTGGTTGGACTTCTCTGGAATTTAGGTATTCATGTGTAGTAATGAATGGTAGAGTACAAGACCCAATAACACACTGCAAAAACAAGTGGACTGTAATGTACAACCCTGTTTCCCAAAAAGTTGTGATGCTGTGTAATATGGAAATAAAAACAGAATGAAATTATTTGCACACCATTTAAACCCTATATTCAATAGACAATAGTTCAAAGACAACATATCAAATGTTGAAGCTGAGAAATGTTATTGTTCCTTGAAAAATATATGCCCACTTTAAATTTGATGCCAACAACAATTTGGTGCCAGCAACACTCAAAAACTGGGAAGGGTCAACTAAAGACTGGAAAAGTTGTGTATTACTTGGTGGAACATCTCACAACTTAAAAGGTTAATTGGTAACAAGTCGTTAACATGAATGGGTATAAAAAAAGAACAACCCAGAGAGGATGAGTCTTTCAGAAGTAAAGTTGGTGAGGTTTTTGCCATTCTGTGAAAACATACACAGGCAAATAGTGCAAAGATTTTAGAAAAAATTGTAACAGAGAGTTTGGGAATCTCATTAGCTACAGTACATAACATAATTTAAAACAGACACAATTCTGTAGTGCAAATCATTGCATGGGCTCAGGAACACTTCCGAAAACCATTGTCTGTGAACCCAGTACATCACTGCATCCACATATGGAATTGAAATCTCTACCATGCAGAGAAGAAACCATAAATAAAAAAGATCTTGAAACGCTGCTGTGTTCTCTGGGTCCAAGCTCATTTTAGATGGATTGAGGTGAAGTGGAAAACTGTCCTCTGGTCTGACAAATACAAATGTGAAATAATTTTTGGGAATTATGGATGCCGTACTAAAGAGGAGATAAACCATCCAGCTTCTTATCAGCGCACTGTTCAAAAGCCAGCATGTGTGATGGTATGGGGGTGCACTACTGCACATGGCTTAGGTGACTTGCACATATATGAAGGCACCATTTATCAATATATTCAGGTTTTGGAGCAACATATGCTGCCATTCATACAACCTCTTTTTCATAGAAGACCTTGCTTATTTCAGCAAGACAATGCCAAACCAGATTCTACACATGTTTCAACAGCACAGTTCCGTAGTAAAAGTATCTGGGTGCTAAACTGGCCTGCCTGCAGTCCTGACCTGTCACCTACAGAAAACATTTGGTGCATTATGAAACAATAAATATGATAAAGGAGAACCAAACTGTTGAGCAGCTGAAATCCTATATCAAGCAAGAATGGAAATACATTTCAGCAATTTTTCTCAGTTCCCAAACTCATACAAAGTATTGTCAAAAGAAGAGGTGATGCAACATGCCCCTGTCCCAGCTCCTTGGAAATGTGTTGCTGGCATCAAATTTAAAATGGACATGACATTTTCCAAAAACAATAAAATGTCTCTGGTTCAACACTTGATTTGTTGTCTTTGGTCTATTTTCAATTAAATATAGGGATTAATGATTGGCACATCATTACATTCTGTTTTTATTAGATTCTTTTTTTTTTTTTTTGGAAACAGGGTTGTATCATAACATAATTCCATTCAGAAACAGGTAAACAGAATCTATAAATCAAGTGAATTATCCAATAGTTAAGGAGGGTATATATGCTTGCACAGAACTAGAAGATTCTGTCCTTTATTTGATTGAAAAGGAAAAACATTTTGAGGCTAGCAGTGATGGACTGGGACCAAAGAAACACCCCAGGACTTTAACCCAAACCAGCCTACCAAACCAACACACACCCCCATCACCTCATCACACATACCCATCAACACCAAAACAATGCTACCTAGCTTCCATTATGATTAAACATGCAAATAATTGCTAAGCCTTACAGAATAAACAGAACAGTGAACTCAGAAAATTGAAGAAAAATACAGTAAGGCAACCCTGGATGGGTTATCTTATTTGAGAAGCATTTTTTTTTCACCAGCTCACATTCATTTTCTTTGCCCTCCCTGCCATTGGAAAAATGGACAAATGTGCTCAGGCCGGAGGGACAGAGAAATGTACATTTACATTTCAGGCATTTAGCGGATGCTCTTATCCAGGGCGACTTACGATAAGTGCATATATTTTAAAAGAGGAAAGTGGAAAAGGTCTTCCTTTTTTTTTGATATATAGGAGGCTTTAGCAACCGATTGGGAGGGAGAGTAGAGATTGGAAGATGGTACAGTGGGCCGGTCCAGGCATCTACCAATCCTTCTCCCAGTGAAACTACGTCAGCCGGAACAGAAACACACACAGGTATTTATATCAGGCCTGCAGCCCACCGGCCGAGAATCTGACAGGCCCACCAGGAATTCTGCCGGTGCTCCAGATGGCCAGTCCAGTATTGGAAGAGAGGAACAGATGATGCTGGCCTTTTGCCCTTAAACATCGTTTACACGCCTTTTTGGAAGGCTGCAGAACTAATTTGCATTTCATGCTTGCTGATTTCTGCTCTGCATTTAACACCATTTAAATGGTCTGTCCTTGCAAATAGTCGGGGAGGAGACTTTGGGCATCAACGTATTACCTGTCTGACCAACTTACTAACGGAGAGGTACAAGCAGTCAAAACAACCTGTCAAGGATGCACAACTGCTCATTCAACACCACAGGGCAGCGGCCTCTCACCGTTACTTTACATTCGGTACAACGACAGCTGCCAAAATCAGTTTCCAAGATCAGATATGCTGACAGTGAGAATGAACACTGCTTCAGAATTCTTTCACTACTTGGTGTGAGGGGTCCCAGTGAAAACTAAACACATGGTAACATGAGGACCATGAACACACACACACACACACACACACACACACACAGAGAGATATAAGCTGATCCCAACTAAATGGTGTAGTTCAAATACCTTGGAACCAGTGCACTCTATTTTAAGAAAGATCAACAGTGTCTGTATTTTCACACTTTTCAGTGTAAATTGCATCCAAAATGTTTCTTTTGTTAAATCCCTTTGCTGTGAATGTCTTATACCCTGACTGGTTTAGGATTGTTATGCATGAATCTTCCCACTCACACACCCTGAACTTTTTCTCCTCCGGCAAGAGATTCAGACAAAAGGCTATTTAAAGTAATTTATCCCGAATTCGGCTACTTAATAAAATTATTTATTGCTGTTCAGACTTGTGGCATGTAATGTATACATGCACACGGTATGAAAATGTGTACCTATTGTAAATACTAGCAGGTCACTCAGAATATGAAATTTATTTTAATGTTAAATGTAAATGTAGCCATTCAGAGTGTATTTGTGTTACTATGAACTGCATTAATACATCTTACTTGCTTTCAATGTCCTCTACAATTTTAGTTAACCATTTAATTTATTTTTTTGTAATATTTCCTATCTTTTGGAGGAACTGCTAGAAAGTACACCTCTTTGAGCACATTGGTTTTCATAGTGCCCGAAGCAATGGATGTAACTGAAATCTATATCCTCGCTATCTGCTTTATTTGCCAAGTAAACAGTGCATTGCTTTGTGACTTCAGAATTAGTCCAAATTGCAGGGCACGGCAGACAACAGTGTGATGTCAGCAGGATGATCTACACTTGGTGTTTAGCAAAGAGAATCGGGACTGTTTACATAATTCAAACCCAAACGGAACCATCCTTTCCATTATGATGCATTGAAATAGCCCACCAAACTCTGTTTTCAGTGAATGCAATATTACATTTAATCAATAAATGTTACATTTTCACCATAGATCCAGTCTGACTCACATGGATGACATGGTTCTCAGGTTGAGCTGTTCTTCACAATGTGCATTTATTTCTGCTGCACAATGGAGGGGGCATAATCACTGGCATATATTGTGTTAAACCCTCCGGTACAACCCACTGTAAGCAAGAAACGGCTTACCTCCCACCCCCAAACATGTAGGACCGGTTTCGAGGACACAGATAAAGCCTTGTTCTAGAAAAAAAATTTAGTTCACTGAAGTTCTCCATTCAGTTCAATTTTTTTATTCCAAGACGTGACCTTTTCTGTGTCCGTGAAACAAAAACGGTAATATTAAAAACACAAACGTTCTAAAGTAGGCATGAACGGACGTTTCATTAATCGCCCAAAGAGGGAGCCCAAGCTTCATCCTTCTATTTGAAACACTATCCACTCATTCCACAAATAAATCAGAATTCTCTTGTTTCTTATAAAATTATTTTAATTTTTTGCATGTAGGGTGGTTTTCAGCAGAAGTAAAACACATTGCTAGTCAAAAATATCTCTAAATATCTCTAACCTTATTCAAGTGACGTTTATTTCATTAAAGCATTTTCCACAGTTTTTAAATAAAACAAGTTAATCATGTTTTATTCAGTGGTAGCGATAAAACATTAAACAATCGAAGATGCCCACTTTTGTTAGACACTGTCTTTCAGTGTGAGTGGAACACTTTAATAGATTAAGTGGTAGACAATTTTTTCATTACAAATGCATTAGTGTCCCACTTCACCGGGCACTTCTGAAATCATGAAAAAGACTACAGAGGCTTTTAGATAGCACACTGTCTGTAATAATAACTGTTTACTGGACCTTCTCACTGCCTATGGGAATCTGGTTTGGGGACATTCCAAGCTCTTGGTTTAAATCTAACTAATGGAGTCTGTATAGCTTTTATTTCTATCTGAAACACCTCCATTACCACTCACATACTGTTCCCTTTCAAATATTCAATCCTCCCTTTTGTTTGCATGTCAAGGTCATTCCTTTCATGAGTTCTACTGTTTAGGAGCCGAGATGCAATATTGTTGCTACAAACACAAAAAAGTGTCAAATTCTTGTCACTGTCATCCTGATGTGCATTTTAGCCTATAATTGATTAGGAAACACAATGAACAGCATTGACCATAACATAGAGTAACAGACAGCCTTTCAGACAGAGCATCTGATAAGTAATATAGTTCCTGGATTAAATCCTAGAAATGATATTGGGAGAAAATCTATTTCTTGAGCATGTAATTGCTCCAGTAAGTTGCTCTTGGTTTTCTGATAAATAAAAAAAGATATTATAGCTGAAAAGGTCACGGACCCATGACTTTATCACCTTTCCAGAGAAACGGGACAGCATTGTGAACCGTTAACAACAAGGTGTTGTGATTGTGCGGACAAGTTCAAATAGTGCAGTAGACTGGATGTCCGAGTTGAGAGCAAATTTAGTAAACTAAGAAATAAAATGGATGTTATTTTTAAGAAAAAAATATAGCATGTGCTCAGAAGTATTCCATATTGTTGACAGGTCCAGGGAGTGTTCTAGTATCAATCATTAGTCATAAGCTACTGTGGATCCATCTTCGTAGGTGGTCTTACATCCAGGCCTGTATTTAGAAGATATATCTCATAGTAGAAGTGCTGCTCTTGGATCAGTTTTACCATATACATCTTAATGAATAAATATGGCCCTACATCAGCAGTTCCACTCTAGGATCTCTGTATGAGATATTGAGGATATTAGATCTTTCTGGGGAAGCAGCCGGCTACAGACACCATCTCAGGCCATTTTCCATAAACATTGGTCTTCTCATCATTGGCAAACCGCTAAAAAACAAAAGACAGGAAATCATGAGATGTTCCCTCAAAGAACTGGACACACTATTAAACATCTGCTTCATTACAGGAACAGAGTGTAAAGGCCTGCAATTGTTACAGTACAGTAGACTTAAAGATGCATTCTGCAATGTTTGGCCACTGGTTGTGAAAGCTGAGCTCTCGAGACAAAAAGGGTCTACAAAAAAGTGTGTACCATGATGTGTATGTGCAAATTTGTGCCCCACGTCATCAAAACCATTTGCTTTCAAACCTGCATTTCATCGCTAACTGAGGTATGATACTGAAATATAAACAACATATTAAATAAGTATTTTGATAATTACAGAACTCCCAGACTGCATTTTTAAGCAAAAAGGCCAATATACCACAAATAAGAGCTATTCTTCGTTGCAACATGTTGCGGAGTGCCTGGACACATTACTAAGCTGTGAAAAATTGGCAATATACCAGGCCCCAGAATTAGTTCCCTGTTTTGCAACACAATATCTTTAACCGCAAAGTACACTCTGGTAAAAATGACATTCACCATTCCTGAATTTGTACGTTCATTTACAGACATAGCTAAAAGTGGCCTCAACGCCATCCGCTTTGTCGCCAGTACCCACTACATCACTCTCTCTTCATACTCTGGTAAACTGGACATTGGTGAACACGCCGCATCCGGCTCACTGGTAGCAGACTATCTAGATGTCCTTCTTAGGCAAATCCCCATTTAGCTCAGCTCGCTCCTCAGAATCTGACAAGTCAATTGAAAGTGGTGATCTTGTAGGTAACTCAAAGTGGTTATTTGTAACATTCCTCACACTTCATTTGGCCATCCCTACTGTCGGTTCATTGTCTGAACTGCTATCTGATCACTTCACCTGCTGTGCAGCTTAAACATCATCATATACATACCTATCAGGTAACGTGGTGTAAAATATAGATCTGTTCCCTATGCCCTTGTACATGCGGTCATTGTGCAACTGAGTGTGTAAGACTTGGAATATTTAAGACTGCTGACAGGTTATCATCGTAAATTAGATTTGGTTCTAAACTGGCTTACATGGTGAAAAAAATCAAAAAATGTATTTATGGTAGACACAATGCCAAAGATTCTCTCTCACCTTCTCAAAAGGGCTTTTCTCTTTTGTCCCAGCAGCTCCAGCAAAGACCCAGCTGTCTCTGAATTTGACATCCTTGATCATGCTGCTTCCCAGCTCCACAAATATGTCCCTGATTTCATCAGTCATCCTGAGGAGAGGTTGGGTTGCAGGGGTCACAGGATGTATGGTTTTAAATGACGTTTTCATGAATATTTGAATTGAAAGCATTTCACAACCTACTTAGTTGCTGCATCATCAAAAGATGCAACCAGAACCATCATTCCAGGTTTTATTGTTTTCAAGAAGGCCAAGATATCCTCTGATTCTTTTCAGACAAAAAAGAAAACATTTATTGATAATTTCAATCACAGTATTTAGATTACAATAAAAAAAAGATGGTTTGCATTTCATCTCTTACAATGGCACTTACTTCCAGAGTACATGTCAAAAGAGTTAAAGTCTTCAATCTTGCCATTTTCACCTGAACAATATAGGTACATCTTAATAACCAGTATAGCATGCGTGATCCCAATGCACAGTTTTACAATCATTTATTACATAGCAATGTGCATCATGTGTGCTGGACTCACCATTTACAAAGACTATGTTCAGGCCTTTTCCCACGTTATTTCTCACACCACTCATAACACTATGGAGACAAGAGGCATATGACAGACAACACAAGAGTCTGAGCGAAACCCACAGGTTGAACAGTTGAGGTGACATGGAAAAGACTGGTGAAAAGTTGAACATTTGAAGTACGGACCTTAAAAAGCTGCAAGGTGAACAACGCAATTACTTACAAAATAAATGTTTAATTTATAAGACAGCAGTTATAGAATGTACAGTCAGAATTCATATTTAAAAACAGAACACAAAGAATAATACAATCCCAGTTTAACACCTAGCTTGTCACCTCACGCCCAGTTTTCCACTCATGACCATATTCACCTCTCACGCCCTTTCACCGCTCTCCTTCAACCTACTCACAATGTCCTCATAATCATCAACAACTGACTGCAGCCATGACTTCTTCCGCATCCATTGTGATACCGTTACAATTGCTTTGTCTCAGAACGTCCTGATATCAAAACATTACAGCACCAGTTCTGTAAACAGAATCTCATAACATCAGGATCCATCAAGGTCCTAGGCTCTTCCGTTTGATGACAACACTAAGTATAATCCTGTGATTAGCAGATGCTACTGAACACATGTGCACACAAAAATAGAATCATAGCTGGTTTAAATAATTACTTTGAACTTCTGAATTCTCAGTAATTGTGCTTATGTGTTGGGAACGTTAGCTAGATTTCCATTTGATTCAATTTAAATGCTGTCAATAAAAACAGCATTACCTTTATCTAAGAAACTTAAAATGCTGAATGAAAACAAGGCTTTCATTTCCACTTTTAGCTGTTAGACTATTGCATGTTTATAATGTGCTGACAACCCACCCAAACGTTTCAGGTCTGAGGGAGTCAGCAACAGCTAGCACTCTCAGACCAAATATTTTCTCCATCCTGGCACCCTAATGCTGAAGCCAGCTTCAACACCCTAATGCTGGGAGTTGATTTTAACAATTTTGTGTATAGACAATATGGAAAGTATATCTTTCAAAGTATTCCTCTAATTACAGTGAACGGCAACATGTGCCTTTCTGTTTTGGATCAACTGCTTCTTTTCACGGTTCTTATTTGCAAACAATTGACCATATAATCGGGCAGTAGTCAAGACAAAATAAAATAAAAGCCAGGAAGAAATTGTTTAGTTGAGTGTGGAGTAAGTAAGCATCTCTTCACAGATGGATATCTTCCAATGCTTGCAACAATTGGATCAATTGTGAGAGTATAGAGACACACAGGATTTCTTTACATTCACGGTAGATCATCAGTAAAAATAGAAAACCAGCAAATGATCCACCCCGCCTAGCATGCAGAGCACCACATGACTTGTTTTACATTAGATGAGATTCCATTAGATGTGCAAACCATCCGTGTTATATTAGACAACTTACAACCTATGGTGTATCAAAGGATGCCAAGTCATAAGAAATTAGATTTTTCAATAACAGGCTACAGTCAATGATATCAAAGGCTGCATTGAAGTCGAGCAATACAAGTCAAACAATCCTATTATTGCCAATTTCATTCAGCCTTTCATAAGTCAGTTGTGTCAGTGAAGTACTTTGTTGAGTACCTTTCTCTGTAGGCCTGCTAGAAGTATGCTGATCATTTGTTGGGATGTGAAACAGCCTTATATCTGCTTTAAAAAAATCCTCAAGGGTTTGCTGAGAACAGGCAGTGAGCAGCTTGTGTGACTTTTAGAACCAGTAAAGGACGCTTGATTGGGTAGCAGAATGACTTTCAACTGTGCCAAAATCTTCTTTTTTTTTTTTTTACATGAAAACTGAGTGGGATGACATGAATTTCAACAAGGGGCCGAATCTGTAGATGATGAGTAAGTGAAAGGGTCCCAAAACTGAGCCCTGGGGGACATCCTGTGTATAACTGCACCTGAGTCAGAAGTGGCCTTTGAGGGAGATGAAGTGGGTTTGGTTTATTAGGTATGAATTTCCTTAGACATCTCAGTGCCTTGAAACTACCAGTAGAGCGTTCAGAAAGGGGGACATGTTTAAAGTAAAATGATGGGCTACAGTGCAAATGGTCTTTACTGTTTAAAAAACAAAAGAAATGTATTTAAGAAGAGACATACATTTTACCATCAAAGCAGATCTTTGGACCCACAACGTCTGCTGCTCCGCTGCTGATATGAAATGCAAAATGATCGATAGGACAGTTCTTGGAAAGGTCGCATTTCAGAGCGGAGGTTTTAGCTGAGAAATCAAGCAGGGAAAAATTTGTGTTTCACAGATATATCTCAGCTAGAAAGATACTTATTTTACAATAAAAACAAAAATATAGATGCAACATCATTATTCATGTTTGAAGCCATGTAGAATTTGAAATATACAACTGGAGAAGATGTATAGATTTTCACTGACGGTTTTGAGACTGGCGAGTTCACATTATCATATCATAGAATATATAGTGTTCATTACTTTAACCACTCAATGCAAGCAGACTGCTTTTTCTACTCTCATAATTTAGTTGCTGTGTCAGTGTGTATAACCCCCAGTAATCAGCTATAATACAATTGGGCAAAACATGTGACCAATGTGCTATTTTGGACTATATCACTAGACTTATTTTGAGGCAGGAAAGTCCAGGGGAATAGGTAATTTATGAGAGGTTCATCTGTGATTGGGCAATGAGTTACAAATAGAAGTAAGGATGTTATTTATGCACAGATTACTGATTGATGAATTATAATGTACTTCTGAAAATTCCCAAATCATGAGACATTGCTAAATGGTCTGTATTACCTTGATGTTGTATCATTTACATCACAATAATTCCTTTAAACTTAATTAAAAAGATTGCAATTACCATAATAAGCCATGAATGGTTGAGACCACTGAGATGATTAAAAGAAATAGGTAAGAAGATTTAGCTCTTTTGGTAGAGGATGGCGCTTTAAACACCAGAGGTTGTGTTGTGGATTTGATTCCCACAGGGACCAGGTTGTAAATGTATGCACTCACTACTGTAAGTCAATCTGGATAATGGCATCAGCTAAAATGACAAAGGTAAATAAGGTGTAAATAACTGAAATGTAAATATCTCAAACATTTCTTACCTGTAGAAAACATGGTGGCTTTCTCAGCTCCTGAAAGACAACACAATGATTTTGTACTGATGTGAAAAACAAACAGAGGGCAAAAAAGATACCCACAAATCAAAGAGTAACGTTACCAAATATATTTTGTTGAAGATTCCCGGCACTCTGCTTTATGGAGGGTCTGTTAGTAGTGATTCCCCATATCACAAGGATGATCATCAGCAGACTTAGAATGTACAGAAAGCCTAGCAATCACAACAAATATGTGAGAATACATATTCAACACTTAAGTTCGCACTGTAACTATTCAACATATTCCCATAGCAGACCGAAGCAGAAATCTTACCTCTCAGTCTCATCTCAACAGCAAATCAGAAGACAGTTTCTGGGTATTCTGTCAGTTCTTTCAACTCAGAGGAGAAAATCCTGAAGTATTTCCTGTCAGCTTGGAGAACTCTCCTCAATCATGCCATATAACTAAAATCTATAGCTGAGTTCAAGCTCAATAGAGAACCCGCAGTGATTTGTAGTGGTTAGAAATGCAGCACTCAAGTTGGGTAATTTGTGAGACCAGGATATGGTCACACCCACAATAAGGAAGACGGGCAGGTTTTACACGTATACAGTTCACCTGAGAAAACAAAATACCAGGATATGAACTACTGATCAAACAAAACAAGAACTTTCAACCAAGAATAGCGGGTGTAGGTGTTTTATTTACTTTACCTTACTGTAATGTTCCATATAAACACCAGCTATGAAACAAAGGTTTCTAGGACTAAGATAATGAACAAAAGAGCATACCATCTCCCATTATTGCTCCCTTCACTTATTTTCTGTTTGGCATTTGTCATTAATTTACAACAATTTGCCGACTATATTTTTCACTTTGACATAATGGACTTTTTGTGTTGATCTGTGGCAAAAAATAACATAACTAGCACTGTACATAAACATCTGCTATGTAACTCATGTCACATAAGCAGTGGTCTCGATATATAACCACTGAAGAAACTCACATCATGCAACAGTACCGTACATTATTTAATTGCAGAGCACAACAGAAAGTTGATCGATTTAAAGACAAACACAAGCCTGGATGTTTAATATCTGTCAAGCAGTAAATAAATTGTGTTTATATAATAAAAGATACAAATTAAGATGTGTTGTTGCTAAAGTTGTTAAAGGCAAATGCTAGGCAGCAGCTGAAACAATAACACAATCACATTAAATGTGTGAATAATACTTAAAGATTATGCAAAAAACGTTTTTATGGAGTTCAGTAACAACTACAAAGGTTTTATTGCTGTAGACCAGTGACTCCCAACCTATTTCAGTAACTGTACCCCCAAAAAGATTTCCCTGAAGTACCCCCTCATGTTAATTTCACTAGTAAGCCTATGGCGTTGAGTGTTTTCAAGTACCCCTTGTGGAGAGGCCTAGTAAAGGTCCTAGTACCCCTGGTTGGGAACCACGGCTGCAGGTGTAGATTGTATCCTGGTGATGAACAGTCTGTCTGTTTGTCATTGGTATTAACCATTATACACTGCACAAAAAAAAATTAAGGGAACACCTAAATCACACATTGGGTCTAGTTGAACTAAATATATTAAAGATCAAAATCTTTACAATACAATTTGCAATTCGTATAGAACCAATTTACGTAACAGTCAATGGAAACCAAAATCCCCAACCGATTGAGAGCTGTATTCAACCTGACTCTGAAAATCTAAATAAACAATAGAAATCTCTGGCTGTTCCAACTTGCATGAATTTCATCAAATGTCCCAGAGGTTCTAAATTGGATTTGGGTCTAGGAAACATGAGGGCCTGCCAATGGCATCAATGCCTTCATCATCCAGGAACTGCAAATACACTCCGGCCACATGAGGCCGGCATTTTCCTGCACCAGGAGGAATCCATGGCCCACTGCACTAAAGTAAGTTCTGACGATGGTTCCAGACTCTTTCACATCTCTCACATGTGCTCAGTGTGAACCTGCTCTTTCATCTGTGAAGAGAATGGGGCACCAAAGGCAGACCTGCCAATTCTGGTGTTCTCTGGCGAATGCCAATCGAGCTGCACATTCCTGGGCTGTGAGCACAGATCCCACTAGAGGATATTGGGCTCTAATGCCACCCTCATGGAGCCTGTTTCTGACAGTTTGTTCAAAAACATGTTCACCAGCAGCCCGCTGGAGGTCATTTTATAGGTCTCTGGCAGTGCTCCTCCTGTTCCTCCTCACACAAAGGAGCAGATACTGGCCCCTGCTGCTGAGTTGATGACCTTCTACGGCCCTGTCCATCTCTCCTTGTGTGACGTCCTGTCTCCTGGGATCTCCTCCATGCTCTTGAGACTACTGGAGACACAGCAAACCGTCTTGCAACGGCACACATGGCTGTAAAATCCTGGAGGAGGTGGACTACCTGTGCAAACTCAATGGGCTGAAGGTACCACGTCATGTTACCAGTAGTGATAAGGACACTAGCAACACACATTAGAGAAGAATTAGCCAGGAAGGATGAGGAGAGAGCAATTGTCTGTGGCCACAACCTGCAAAACCATTCCCTTTTTGGGGGTTGTCTTGCTGTTGTCTCTCCGGTGCACATGTTGTCACTTTCATTTGTACCAAAACAGGTGATGTTGATTCCCAATCGCATATGCTTCCTAACTGGAAAGAATGATATCCTTGAAAGTTAACTTGACTTAGTGTTATACTGTGATGATTATGTGTTCCCTTCATTTTTTGAGAAGTGTATTACATTTCAGTGGTTGTGGAGAATTAAGTCATATGTGTCATCACAATCATGTCCTTGTTTAAAACCCAAAATATTAATGGATTATTTTTGTTATAACTACTAAAGACACACAAACCCAGCCATTCCTGGTGCATGTAGTAGACTGGAACATATGCAGGGAGAAGAGGTATCACCATAAAAGGAGCATGCACACATGCACCCCTCAGCTAACCTAAGAGCAGTGCAGTGTAATGATTCAATCCAACATGTCCTGTTGTAGGGAAAAACAGAGAAGAAAGCCTAAATTAGATCACAGCAAAAACACCAACAAGCCCTGCCAAAATATAGGCTAGTTCCATAAAATAAACACCCATTTGTTTTCCAAAGTTTAGGAGCAAGTTTTGATATGGTCAAGTTTCTACTGTCTAAAAAATAATTTTTTCATCCTGTTATTTATTTGTTTATCTTGGAGCTGAATAATGGCTCTGTGGTAGTCCCTAGTACTCATCTAGAATCAGTCCCATGCCTTACTGACCCTAAGTCAGTGTTTAGGCAACTTCACCCTACAACAGTGGCTAGGAGTATGACAAGATACAGAACAGACAACCAACCTCATCGGAGTCCTCCCCCAATGTCTCTCCAGACCAGTCAGCCTCCGTCCGCCTCAGCACTGAGTATCTGTATATTGTCTCACTGTAAAGAATACTCAGTTTAAAATGTACATAATTAACAACCGAAGGTTAAAAAATACTCATAAAAACATAAAAGGCTCGATGTAATAAGACATTAATACAGCCAAAACATAACAAAGTAACATGTTGAAGGTTTATCATTACATTTTAAAAAAATCTAAATGTAAAAAATAGACCCACCGCCACAAATAAGTGAACATATATATCAATACCAACGCATCTAAATGACCTCCCGTATCAACATCAGTTACCTGCGGGGGAAATAATATTTTCTGATGATAAAAACTGCTGCAAGCATTGCAGCGAATGACACGAATACCACAGCTGCAATGACCCCCGGGTACAATCGTGCCTATTGGACGGGAGATACATATAAATAACTCTGAGAATTGAGATTGTTTGTCACAAACGTGTTAACCATAAACCGAATGACCATGCGAGCACATTTGTACAACTGCAAATAATCGAGAACGCAATGCTAGCGTTGACGTTCCTTCACCTGTGAGATTGATGCTTTGATAGGGGTTGAACTGGCACTCATAATGATCCCATTTCGGTCCTGCCATAACCTCTGGGATGAATATAAATTAGTGTCGTGGGTCTCACAAATTGTTTGTTGAATAAACAAAAGTATTAAGAGTTTAAAAACATAAGAAACAGTTTTTCTCAAACCCATCGCCATTCTTACTTATTTCCGGGTGCGATTTATTACCTGTTCACGTCATAAACAAACGGCTTTTCTGATTGGAGTAGACGGATATTTTAAATTTAGGGGTGTTCGAGAGGACAAGATTGCAACTTCAGCCAGCTAGTTCTGGTGAGTTAGACAGGGGGTAATTACCGTTTGCGTTACGCCCGTGAGTCTGCCGTGTTTTTATCTACTACTGTCATCCTGGTCACCCTCACCCTAACCCTAACCTGGTTGGAGATTATGTTGGGGTACATAGTGCGGCATACGCAGAACACGTTAAACTTTCGTGTGTGTGTGTGTGTGTGTGTGTGTGTGTGTGTGTGTGTGTGTGTGTCGACAGTGACGTCGATGCAACCTGTGCATATTATTGTATTTAAATGTACACATGTAGCCTAGCCTAAACTATTCTTAAACTTCTCTCCACAGCTTGTACTGGGAAACATACTATGAAATGTTTAAGTTATGTTTTCTTACAGTAAATACATTTGAGCTCAATTTGGCTCCATAAGAATCCATCCCCTTACACACACAGCTACCAAAATGAAAGCGTACAATCAGCTGTCTGTACATTCGATCAGGTTGGGTCTACAACGCAATCGTTTGAGAGGTGATGAGAAGTTCTTCATTATCAAAGCGAAGTTGAGTGCTAATTTTACTAAATGCACTCCAAGTTTGAGCCGACTGGTTTGATATTTCGAAGTACGCTTCTCAGACTAGGGATGGGAAACCGAGGCATTTTGAACTATTGAGGCTTGTTTCGAAAAAAAAAAAAGTGTAATTGCTCGAAGCTTCCAACACAGGGACATCGCAGGGACATCTGCTGGACAAAATGTAATATGACATGTTAGACGTATTGTATTTTGTCCCGAGCGGCTATCATCAAGTATTAATTAATAATGAAGACCATTGAAAAGGGTAATTTCAATAAAAAATGAATTTGTGGAGGGAGAAAGGATAGGGTTTTGCGTTCAACAAAAGCATGTTACCCGCAGCAGGAAGAATCAAACCCGTGACGAAGTTAACAGGAGTCTGAAGTAACACGTTTGCACCGCAGTATCAGTTGTGTTGACGTACTATTAGGTACGTTTTGCACCGTGGGGAGTGGCCTACTAGTATTCTGCCAGCAGCACTAACGAAGACGCCATAATCGTAATATAATGAGGAAACCTTCAGAAATAAAACGCCAATGTCAATATACTACATAATTTGTTCTAAATGTGTTTTCTAATGGATGCAAAGAGCAAACCATTGAATTATATAGCTTTAAAATTTAATTATTTAAACCACAATATTAAAGCATAAAATGTGCAAGACTCAATACCTGAATTGAAAGACAAACTGAAATGTTTTTATTTTTCCTCTCGAAGATTTCGTTTTTTTCAATTACATTTTTCACATTATAGGTTGAATATTTAGCTAGTCACCATTAATCAATCGTTTCTTATGAAGTTTACTTTCACCACTATGAACTATATGGCTTTTGCCACTTGCTGTTTTGAACGCGTATGAGCCAGTAATACTAGAATCTTACCACACGGAATAGTCATAAGAATTTAGATTTAATTTTTATTTTAAATTCTATTTTATTGTACAAGTACAGCACAACAAAATGCAGTTTGCAAATAGAGACCAGAAAATTTACAATTATTAAGTATATCTATGTACAAGTGTAATGTATAGATGTGCAATGAATGCAAATGCATTACGTATGGTAATAATAAATGTGATATAGAAGCAAATATAGGAGAGCAGAAAATGTACAACTATTAAGTATAATGTATGTACAAGTGGAATAAATAGTTGTGCGTGCAATTCTCAGTGGTGTACGGGTAGCATTAACAGTAACAGTACAGAAAATGTACAGTGGCAGTACAGTGCAATCCAGGCAATTTTAAGGTGCAAGTTGGCATGTGCATATGAAAGTAGCAGTAGACAACTGAAAACTTCCTTATCAGACTTTGTAAGGCAGTGGCAGAGTCCAGTATTACAAAGGGTGGGTATGGTTAGTGATGGGTCACAGAGTTCAGCAGGGTTACAGTAGATGGAAATAAACTGTTCTTAAGCCGCTGGTGCGAGAACAGAGAGACCTGTACTGGCTGACTGATGGGAGTCGGGCAAACAGTTTGTGACATGGATGTGAAAGTTCCCTGGTGATGCCACGCACCGTGCACAGACACCACTTGCGCTGAAGGTCTACAGTAGCTGGGAGTTGGGTACCTGTGATGTGCTGGGTGGTTTTCTCCCCCTGTTGCAGGGCCTTCTGGTCAGCAACGGAGAGACCACAGACACCACCAAAGTCATTCTGTATTTATTGGAATAATGCAGAAGAGTTTTCCTTTTCAATTACTGTCCAAAATATTCAATGTAATGTTGTGAAAACTTAATTATTAATGTATCAGATTCTCCTAATTAACTGCGCACAAGTTGTGATTTATATTACCCCAAAAAGCATGCACAGACGTGTACTACATAAATCCACCAGAAATAATTGACCATTCGGGAACTTTGGCATACTATTTTCAGCGTACTATGATTTGAGACATACTAAACAGGCGTACTATATAGTAAGCAAGTCTGGGATTTGAGATATAGCCCTTCTCTCTAATCTCTATTCGCATGCGTTTTCAAACACCTACTGACAACCTCCAAGTGACCGGAGTTCATTAACCCTTTATGCACGCAGTTTCAATACAGCCATTCCAAAAACTACACCTGTTTGGCCCAGTTCGACCTCAAAGGTGATTTTGTGATGCCCAAAGCTTTGAACGTCATTGATCACATGGTGTTGTACTTTGAAACAAGCTTCTGGTATGCTGCATCTAATCATTAGAGCTTGGAAAACGGAACGGTGTTTCAGAGCTTCGTGTTCATTTGTCCTATCACACTTCTCAGACTTGAAACGTTGGCTTCGTGCTTCCCAACCCTACTTTTAACCTAGAAATTTAGGTGATAGATAGTTCATGCAACCATTATATTATAATATATACTTATTGCGATTAACTAGCAAGTTCTGTCAAGAATTGCTAGCGATGCCAACGTTAGCTAGTTAAAATTCAGTGGACTCCCCTCAATATGAATGAGCTTGTTAGTAATACTACGTTAACAACGAAATACTACGTTACTATCTAAAATAAAAATTGGATGACATCAACATTATGATAAAAGGTTTCGCTACCAATTATTTTACTTAATTTGTAATGCTCTAGACCAAATCTTCATTAGCTCCCATTGAGGATTTATTGAGTAGAATTCCCTATTTTTAGTAAAGAACATGCCAAACAAAAAGTTTGAAAAAAGAAGCGTTCAAGTAGTAATGTATCGAGCAATCTATGAATAGACAATATGTCAGGAAGATCTTACAATCACAAATTATGCACAGGTATATTTATATTTGTATATTGCAAGGCTGAATTGTGCATTGAAACAATTTATAAGCAGTGCAATTCACCGAAGAAAACTGCTAGTGAGTGGAATATACTTTAAGCGCAAGCCTTTTTTGTCTTGCTTTGTGTAGTCTATCCACTTAAAATCATCTAAGCAAAATATTTTCAACCAAAGATAAAACAAACAATTGGAATCACAAATATTTTTTCTGGACACACATGACACATGACACAGACACCGATGAACAATTCAATTAAATACAATAATACAACTTTATTGTGCAAATGTAAAAGAAAACAAAAAGTAGAATGCTTTGTCCTAAACCTGTTAGGTAGAACACATAGTTGACATGACATGTTCAAGCTGCAGTACAGTGTCCCTGGATGAAGAGCATTAACGGGCCTTGCTCAAGGGCCGAACAGTAAGGGTGACGTGTTGAGGATTTATGCCCAGCCGCTATCAAATTAGCAGATCAATCCCAACCTTTCTCCAGTTACTCGCCATACAATCGACCTGTCCACCTTTCAGTTATATGTCAGACATCTTAGCTACTGGGCTTCCTTCCGGCCAACTAACAAAAGCCACAGTATAAACAAAGAATCAAGGACACCTTTAACATTTCATGTGAAAAAAGGCAAACATGGCAGAATAGGACACATTATCTAAGACTCATTAAAAGTCCATAAAAGCAGTCAAATAAAACAAAAAAATAATTAAATTCAAGCAGCAAACGTGCCAGACATGTTCTGATTTCATCAGTTTCCTCATCAAAAAGCTTAATAAATTAGGCCAGCTCGTAGTATTTCCCAGACTGGGGATCAAAGTAGCAGTTAAGACAGGGATCATAGAGCAGATTAAGGTACTCCTCATCTCCTACATGTAGTGATCCATCCACCCCTGAAACACAGAAGGAACATACAGTCACAGGAAGTGGAAACAAGCAGACGCACCGAGGGGGTGGGAAGCTATTGTGAAGCTTCTTACATGTTATACTACACACAGATAGATACAAACTAGATATGCAGAACTGAAATAATGTTTGCCTACCCTAGATCTGATCAGTGGAAGCTATGGATCTATAGCTCTACTATCCTGTGAACAAAACACTTGGTGAAATGAAATGGTTCCCTGTACGGGGTCTGATGACCTTCGGACCGAGGTGGAACTTAATTTTGACTCTGACATTCTTCACATCAATCAGTATGTGAAAATTTAAGATCCTGTCACCACTAACTACCACACAGGCACATTATGAAAGCTTGTAATAAAAAGGTGATGTAATTTTTAGCCCATGGCTTCATGATCCTTAATTTTTGCAGTGAAATTAACTGAAGGTTAACGTTAACTACTTGAAAAAAGTTACAGAATGCTCAGAAGAGGAACATTCTATCTAATCGGATACACCAATGGACGATAATGAAAACTAATTATGAGACACAATGTGTCAGAGGTTTAAAAATGATGTTGTAAATTGAAAAGGTTTTGCCAATTAACCCCACCAGGCTTCTTTGGAAGCACAGCCTTGTAACAAGACTGTTTCTGCTGACCTATGGAGTCACGGAGATGAGGAGGAGAGAACTCTTCAGCCTCCATGTTTTTTTACTCCTAATTGGACTTAGTTTTACGAGTTTCCTCTCTGCCTGGTTTCCGCTCTGTGTTACAAGAGCCTTAGCATTTCATTCTGCCTGACCTTTCACACCAGTGAAACGTTTCCATTAGCAGGATGTGACAGTGGTGCCATTTCACAGGTTTTAGAGAATAATAAAAACGAATATGAAATCTATAATCTTACATGCAAAAGTGCCATGCCTTACAGTTGTGGAAGGAATAACATTTTTATTTTTATTGTAATCAGTAAAAACTATCTCAAAGCCTGTCTGCTATGAATGTTCTCTTTCACATGAGGATGAATCACATAGAAATACTTAATTTAATATTGTTTTCATGTTTAAGTAATTAAGCAGAAAATGTATCCAAGAGCAACATTACAGTAGTAAGTGTATTTTTCCTTTCAGGCAAAGAAAACATTGCAGTTCGAAAATAAAAGTCACCTGCTCAATGGACAACCTCAGAGCTGGCGTGAGCTGCTGCTTGGTTAACATTCTCCAGGTAATAGGACAAACTTCATTGTAAATCCCTAATGTGTGTGTCTGTGTGTATTAAAAGGTGTGTGGTGACGGGGCTGTGTTGCCAAGCCTGTACCTCTACTAAGGGCTCCCCTTTGATGGTCCACTGTGACCTCAGACCCTGTCCCTTTCTTCTGGCTAGGAGGGATAATCGGAGGACTGAGGACATCCATCCATTCCCTAGAGACAATGAGCATAACGTCATTACACTGGGATGCCTTCAGACACAATGAATGACAAGAATGTGGTTAAATAGGTTATAATACATATTTTGGAACTGTTATAATATTCCCCACTCAATTTCATCATAGCCAAATGTATCTATTCTGGTGGTCAGACTGGTGCTTACAAGAGAGTGCCTTAAACCACTATGGCTCCAGGGAATGTGTAGGTCATTTCAACGATAGTGAAAACAATAAAAAAAAAGAAGAATATTTGATTATTCTGGAAAGCCCTTCCCTATTACAAGCACCTCAATTATTACCTATCAAAAAGATTTGCTGGAGAAGATTAGAGGGGTATAAAGAGATTTTGTGGGATGATCTCTGATTGAAGCCTACTGAAGCCTCCCAGCTCTTCTGTTCTTTAGACCAGCCATCCAACCTCCCTGTCCACTGCCCTTGAGCCTCCAAGCCCAGCGTCTCTGTTCTGTTCTAACTCGCTCCCAAACAGAGAGTTTGGCTGGAGGACAATCCATCAGACACAGACACAAGCTGTGATTGCAAGTTATGATGTCTGTCCAACACAATTCTCTAGTCCTACCAACCAGGGAAGTGGGCTCAACCTTGCCCTTGGCTAGAAGGCAGAGAGACAGAGAAAGGAGTAAGGGGTAAAAGCAGTACATGCAGTCTATATATGTGACTGTCTTTCCTCTAAAAGAGCACACAGCAAATGAACTACAGTATGTGTCAACAGATCTATATATGACCTGTATATTGCCTCCACTGTGATCCATTCTCTCCTTTCAGCCCCTCAGTTTGACTCAGAAATGAAACAATCAAATATAAGTATAGTGATGGAAGGTGGAAACTGGGAAGAAAATAGGCTTGGCATTATCATTGTATGGAAAATTACTACACCATCCAGAAAACTGTTCACTTTCTAGCATTTGTCGCCACTTATTTCTTACCTCTTTCAGGTCATGTTCAATCTTTTTGTACTCAGGATAAAATGTCCCCAGAGAACATAATGAGCGTTTTATCAAATTTTGTTAACCATATTTTCTTCAAAATGATTTATATATATTTTTTCAACAATTCAAATGGCTATTGTACATGGTACATTTGTTTAGAACAATATTGTTTAGCAATATTGGAAGTAATAGAGCTCCCCATCTAAATTCCCAAAATATGATTAGCATTTTTCCCCTTACATTCGCTGTACTGTTCCTATGATGAGATTTTCATAGGAAACATAATGGTATTTAGCATACACCTAAAATAAGTCTGAGGTTAACACAGGATTATGAGATTGTATCTCCTGGACAATGCTTCCAGGGCATTAGCTGAAAAGTATTAAACATATTCTGTCTCAGAAATAGTTAGGCATGTGTTTATACTGACTATTTCTCAGCAGATAACTAGATGGTCAGTTTTGCACATGCAGAAGAAATACACTCTTCTCTCTCTTTTTGACTTTTACTAACAATTTCTTTTCCTGTTTGTCTCAAAGCTAGAACCTAATAACTAGCGATTCAGCAAGACAAAACACTAAGCGCTAGATACTAGCTGTGGATTGTCATCAAAACATAGTACAATGTTTTGATGTACATAGTTAGCAATCAAAGCTAAAATTAGCACAAAGTGGTTGTAAGGTCTACAATCACTGCAGCGTACCACATCATTAACAATCCACAGGTATTCTACCTGCCTAAAAAAAAGTCATAGATTCGTACACTGCACGCAAGTTGCAACAGCCTGTGATGAAATTCTTTACTTTGATTTTCAGAGTTTGAATCCAGCCCTCAATCAGTCTGATTTTGGTTGGTAATTTTGTTCTCAACGAATTACACAATCTACAGTAAAGATTTAAATCTTTAATATATTTCGTTCATTGAGTCATGATTTAAATGTTCCCTTATTTCTTTGAGCAGTGTATTAAACCCTGTTAAATACAAAGTTGGGACGCTGTGTAATGTAAAGAAAAACAATGGAATGATATGTAAACCATTGAAACCCTATATTCAGGAGGAAAGCAGTACAAAGACAACATATCAAATGTTGACACTGAGAAATGTTATTTTTTTGGGAAAAATATATGCCCTCTTTGAATAACCAGCAACACGTTTAAAAAAAGCTGTGATAGGGGCAACAAAAGACTGGAAAAGCAAACAACATTTCACAAATAATTAGGTTAACTCACTGATGGTTTCAACATATCCTTCAGGGCAGGGCAAAGAAAGAAATCCCTTTCCCAATACTTACAGAGAGCACAGTAGTTGTTTTCACTATGCCCCGGACTCCTGTTCCATCTATTTGCACTAAACTCTGATATTCAAGATGAACACTAACTTGATTTGATATCATCAATTCACTTAAATGTGTAGCTCTCTCCATGCGGTTGCCGAACACATTTAAGTGGGAAATAGAAAACTGACAAAACAACATGCTTGCACTCACAGTTCAGTTTTGCAAACATGTATCTTCACATGAATAAATAAAAAATCTATACTTTGTCATATATAGACCCTACTTGCTTTTCAATTTCAACTTTATGTATAATGGACTAGATATTAATGCTCCATTAACCCCCTCCCCCCACCCCATGCATCCTTTAGAAATACATTATCACTTCTCTACAGCAAAAGAAAGCTCTAGTCCAAATAATTTTTCCTGCCCCTACTGGAACCATTTACCCCCCTCTTGCTCCCCTCTGACTCCACGCTGGGGAGACACAAAGCACAGGCAGATTTAATGGAAGCTATTTTCAAGGACAACGCAGCTCCACGTCTCTGACAGCAGCTATCTACCTCCAGGGATAGCACATTGTTAAGTGGGATTGGGTGAGAGACTGTAAATTGAATTGTTTGATTTGCGAAAAGTCATTATATTCATGACAAATAACAGAACCGACGATGGGAGGAAACGAATTAGCAGACAGAAGATTAGGGCCCCTTTTAGTATATTTTTTGGCTTCCTGTCAGTGTAAAATAGGCATTATCTATACAGTGTAGGAATCATGTTAAATCTGTAAATGCTGAAAATTATTCCCTAAACCAAGTTGTTTACTTGTACAACTTTGCTTGGAGTTAGAGAAAAAAAACAGGAGATGATGGGTGAGATGAGCCTACGATTGATGTGTAAACCCAGATCAAGGTTGACTGGGAGATTTACCCACATGAGATAGTGGGAGATGATGGTAAATGACTGGAAAGTCCTTATATTTTGGTTTCAAGTTTTCAAGTCTGTGGTTAAGAACAATTGTGTTATACGATGGAGATGATCAAGTATTTTTTCTTTTTGAATTCTTGAATGAGCTTAAAGGAACCTGATATTATTAAGTAGGTTGTCTTTATGTATTTATATGTTGTCAATTATCTTTATGTATTTAGGGACTAATCATTTTTTATGATGTATCAGGAGGATAAAGCCCCCCAAAAATATGAAAATAGTTGACCCTCCCTGAAGCAAAATATATTTTTACATCACCGTCCCTGAACCTTTAGAAAAAGACAAACTCTCCTGCTCTATAATATGCACGCACGTTGCATATACTATATGCCCACTGAACAAACAACTGACACAATAAAAGTGAAAATATAAAAACGCATAGCCTAGATTAGCTATATTTAAAAAGCAGAATGTATTCTAACTTAGTTATCATTGTGCCTTGAAAATGTAAGCACATGTTATAGGATTGCTTTTCCTCTTCCAAATGTCAATAAAAATATGAATATTGTAACACAACCACAGAACCAGCTGATACACACAGCCTAATGACCAATGCTGCACTAACTGCATGCCCTCTATGCAACTAACCAAGAGCAGCTCCAGTTTCTATTACTATTTATTGTTGCATTAATAAAAACAGGAACACTCACACAATCCCAGCCCGACTACTATATCAGAGTATAAGGCCTAGCCCGAACGTGATCGAGTTCGGGCTGAGAATTAACTCCCTGCCTCTGGGTCACAATGTCTTCAGCTGCAGGTTTGCTGTCCTCCATGCAACTAGCCTTTCCTCCAGATCCCTCAACCCCTTTTAGTATGTAAGATATAGGCCTATCTGAGCCTGTTCTGGGCGTTATTTGTCTGCGCAGAGCAAGGCTGTGGGGACCTCTCCATAGGATTCCTTTACAATAAAGTCAATGACCCGTCGTGAGTTGTGACTTCTTCTGTTTTCTTGTCCTGTTCTTTGTTGTCCTTTTCCACCATGCGAAGCAATATGATTTTCATTGATACGGTGCCATTGTGGAGTTCAAGCCGTGTCCTTCATAATCGCCTTTATATTAAAACAGGAATGCCATAATCTGCATTCAGCATGCAATCCTCAGACCATTCCATTTCTACATGATGTTGGAAAAATCAAAACAACTCATAGGCATACTGATCCACATGGACTGATCCCAACTCCTCCAACACAATTTGTTCCACTCAATTTCACCCCCAACAGAACATCTCCCTTCGACTGAAAGTCCAGTGAATATTTCAAGACAATCTACAGCAAACAGAGAATGCACAGAAACTCTTAAATTCTGGAGTAGAGAACCATGATTGTGATCCTTCCGTAATTTATCAATGCCACGAAGGGTGTAGTTTAGTTTTTTGCCTTTTTTCCACTATACACTGGGCTATAGCCACGATTTTCCACCAGTCAATACATACATTCCAAAAGTAGAACCTCCTTTGGACTAAATGGAAAAAAACCTAATTTCTCTTTGTGTATCATCACGTTAAAATCCGATCTCTGCCTCAGATCAAAGAAAAGATTTATCTTGGATTGGGGCAAATTTGCTCCAACATCCGGACATTGACCCAAAGCACAGCTCCAAACTATGCAAAAACTATTTAGGGAAGAAAGCAGTCTGATGGTATTCTGTCTATAATGGAGTGGCAAGCACAGTCCCTGGTTCTCAAGCGTATTGAGTTTTTGTGGGAGCAGTTTGACCGTATGGTACCTAAGAAGTGCCCATCATGCCAATCCAACTTCTGGTAAGTGCTATAGGAAGCACATTTCTTCAGATTACCTCATCAAATTGACAAGTAGAATGCCAATGGTCTAAAAGGCTGTAATTGCTGCAAATGGAGGATTCTTTGTTGAAAGCAAAGTTTAAAAGACACAATCATTATTTCAATTCTAAATCATTATTTTTAGGCTTGTCATTTACTATATTTCCTATTCATTTAGCTAGATTACCTAACAATAACCTGGTTGCATAAGTGTGCACACCCTTAAACTAATGCTTTGTTGAAGCACCTTTTGATTTTATTACTTTTTGGGTAGGTGTCTATTAGCATGGCACATCTTGACATGGCAATATTTGCCCATTCTTTGCAAATGATCTCCAAATCTGTCAGATAGCGAGGACATCTCCTGTGCACAGCCCTCTTCAAATCACCCCACAGATGTTCAATTGGATTGGCTCTGGCTGGGCCATTCCAAACTGTTAATCGTCTTCTGGTGAAGCCATGCTTTTGTGGAATTGGATGTGTGCTTTGGGTCGTTGTCGTGCTGAAAGGTGAACCTTCATCTTAAGCTTTCTAACAAAAGTTTTGTGCCAAAATTGCCTGGTATTTGGTACTGTTTATAATTCCCTCCAACCTAACTAAGGCCCCAGTTCCAGCTGAAGAAAAACAGCCCCAAAGCATGATTTAGCCACCACCATGCTTCTTTCGGTGATGTGCAGTGTTGTTTTTGCACCAAACATACCTTTTGAAATTATGTCCAAAAAGTTAAACTTTGGTTTCATCAGACCATAACACATCTTTCCACATGCTTTTGGGAGACTTGATGTTTGTATTTACAAAGTACAACCGGGCTTGGATGTTTTTCTGTGTAAGAAAAGGGTTCCATCTTGCCACCCTACCCCATAGCCTTTTCATATGAAGAATACGGGAGATTGTGGTTACATCTGGAATACAGCCAGTACTTGCCAGAAATTCCTGCAGCTCCTTTAATGTTGCTGTAGGCCTCTTAGAAGCTTTGCTGACCAGTTTTCTTCTCGTCTTTTCATACATTTTGGAGGGACATCCAGTTCTTGGTAATGTCTCTGTTGTGCCATATTTTCTTCACTTGATGATGACTGTCTTCACTGTGTTCCGTGATATATCTAATGCTTTGGAAATTCTTTTGTACCCTTCTCCTGACTGATATCTATAAACAATGAGTTCCCTCTGATGCTTTGGAAGCTCTCTGCGAACCATGGCTTTTGCTCTGAGATGCAACTAAGAAAATGTCTGGAAAACCTTACTAGAACAGATTAACTTTATTTGTGATTAATCAGAGTCACTGCAAAAGATGGCAGGTGTGTAATGACTTATATTTAACATGAGTTTGAATGTGATTGGTAAATTCAGAACACAGCCACATCCCCAGTTTCTGGAGCTATACAGCTCTGGACATTTTTTTGACCACTCAGAATATTTCTTAAATCAGCACCTCTACATGTATGGCAGCCATTCCATTCCAATGTCTGTTAAATTCCAACACAGGCACACCTCATTTTACTTAATCTGCTACTGATTTAGTAATTACCTCAACAAAATCTAATTTTATTATTAAAAGTATAAAAACCACTGCTATGGTCTTCACTATTCTCTTAAAATAGGATCAGCCGGATGGCAAAAACAGTGCACGTAGTACCTCAAAGGTAATTTGAATAAAAGCATGACAAAAGAGTTGAAAAGAAAGTTCAATTCTGGCTTTACTGGCAGAGGGATACAGTAAGCGTCAGGTTGCTTACATCCTGATAATTTCAAAGACGGCGGTTCATAAGAACAGGGTCAAGCAACAGACATCGGGGACAACAAAGCTACAGACTGGCAGAGGGCGAAAACGACTGTCCATTGACTGAGACCGTCAACTCACTCTGTTGTCACTCAACAACCGTAGGATGACATCAAGTGACCTACAAAAAGAATGGCAAACAGCAGCTGGGGTGAAGTGCACGGCGAGTTTGAAACAGGCTCCCAGGGGCAGGGCTGAAAGCTCTTCATCAATTAGAAGCAAAGAAGGGCATGGTAAAAGACCATAAGGTTTGGACTGCAGAGGAACGGAGTATGTTCATCTTCTCTGACGAGTAAAATTTTGAGCTTTGCCCAACACCAAGTTGTCCGATAGTTAGATGAAGAATTGGAGAGGCCTGCAAGCCACAGTCACTCGCACCCACTGTGATATTTGGTGGATTGGTGATCTGGGGATGCTTCAGCAAGGCTGGAATCAGGCAGATCTGTCTTTGTGAAGGATGCATGAATCAAGACAAGTGCAAGGTTATCCTGGAAGAACACATGCTTCCTTCTGCTCTGACAATGTTCCCAAACTCTGAGAATTGTTTTTTCCAGCAGGACAATTCTCCATGCCACACAACCAGGTCGACCCTGTCATGGCCAGCCCAATATCCAGACCTGAACCCCATCGAAAACCTCTGGAATTTGATCAAGGGGAAGATGGATAGTTACAAGCCAAAAAACAAAGCCGAGCTACTTGACTTTTTGTGCCAGGAGTGGCATAAAGTCACCCAACAGCAATATGACAGACTTGTGGAGAGCAAACATTTATTTGTTTTCTTTGTATTATTTGAGTTCTGAAAACATTACATCTTTTTTGGTTATTCTGACCAGTTGTTATTTTCTACAAATAAATACTCTAAATGACAATATCTTTATTTGGAATTTGGGAGTAATGTTGTCAGTAGTTTATAGAATAAAACAAAAATGTTTATTTTACTCAAACACATACCTATGAATAGTAAAACCAGAGAAACTGATAATATTGCATTGGTCTCTTATTTTTTTCCAGAGCTGCATAAACAGTTGTCATCATGAGGTTGCATACCCTGGCAGAAATTGTGAAATTTTGTCATTGATTTTGAAAATATGACTGATAATGCAAAAAACTCATTTATTTAAGGATAGTGATCATATGAAGCCATTTATTATCACATAATTGTTTGGTGCCTTATTAAATAATAATGATAACAGAAACCACCCAAATGGCCCTGATCAAATGTTTACATACTTGAATGTTTGGCCTTGTCACAGACACAGAAGTGAAAAAGGAAATTAAAGATACCTGTGGCTTTCTAAATTTCAATTAGTGTCGGTGTATAAATAATCAATGAGTTTGTTAGCTCTCACATGGATGCAATAAGCAGATTGGATACTGAGCCATGGTGAGCAGAAAAGAACCGCCAAAAGACCTGAATAACAAGGTAATGGAACTTTATAAACATGGAAAAGCATATAAAAATATATCAAAACCCTTGCAAATGCCAGTCAGTACTGTTCAATCACTTAATAAGAAGTGGAAAATTCAGGGATCTCTTGATACCAAGCCATGTTCAGGTAGACTACGAAAGATTTCAGCCAAAACTGACAGAAAAATTGTTTAGGATACAAAGAAAAACCCACAAGTAATCTCAGGAGAAATACAGGCTGCTCGGGAAAAAGACAGTGTGGTTGTATCAAGGAGCACAATACAACGATACTCGAACAAAAATGAGCTGCATGGTCGAGTTGCCAGAAAGAAGCCTTTACTGCCAATGCCACATAAAAGCCTGGTTACAATATGCCCGACAACAAAAGCTGCGCATGGGACGCTCTTGGACTTTCCAGCACGACAATGACCCTAAGCACAAGGCCAAGTTGATTACAGTGGTTCCTGCAGAAAAAGGTGACGGTTCTGGAGTGACCATCACAGTCTCCTGACCTTAATATCATCGAGCCACTCTGGGGAGATTTCAAACGTGCGGTTCAGGCAGGAGACCAAAGACATTTGAACAGGGGTCAGTTCATTATTTTCTTTGTAGCCATGTTTTTTTATGATTGTGTCATTCTGTTATGACCTACAGTTGAATGTGAATCCTATAAGAAATAAAAGACATGTGCTTTGCCTGCTCACTCATATTGTCTTTAAAAATGATACATATATTCCCAATTTTCCAAGGGTATGCTAACCTTTGAGCATAACTATATATTTAAACGCGTAGTGAAAAAAATTAGAAAAACAGTGTGCCTTATCAATTGAGAATAAATACCTATGAAAAGATAATAAACACTCAGTTATGACACCTTTGATAACCATTGTTTTCAGTTTCTGTCTTATAATGCTTTCAGTTAATCAATAAGTGGTTCATGTGGGGGTGTTGGTGCCACGAATCTGTCACCCCAAGTCTGCGCACAAAGCACACTATCACCATGACAATTTTGTAAGCTGCTATACGGCTAGACATCGCTCCATGTTGTAGTTGTCTTCCTAATTACAAAATAATTATCCATTGTTTAGTTGTGCCATTCTTTTATGACCTACAGTTGAATGTGAATCCCATTAAATGTGTTTTGCCTGCTCACTCATGTTTTCTTTACAAATGGTACATATATGACCAATTCTCCAAGGCTATGCAAACTTTTGAGCACAACCGTATATTTAATCTAACATTCATTTTAGGGTTATCCCTAAAGTCTGGAAAACCACTAATGCTCCAAGGGTGGGGAACTGCACAAGGGTGGGGAAACTAGTGTCTTTGATAACTATTGCCATATCTCCAACTGGTCATCCATTGCTAAATTCCTGGAGGCATAGGTAAATAAACAGTTACATTCCTTTTTATCAGAAAATTGCATTTTGAACAGAATCCAATCTGGTTTTAGACCTAAGCACAGTATTATCACAGCAACTACACTGGTTGTAAATGACACTGTCAAAGCCTTAAATGAGAAATAAAGCTGTGTTGTTTTGTTCGCTGACCCATTGAAGACGTTCTATATGGTAGATCATTCAATCTAATTGACAAATTGGTTTTAAAATGACCTTAGTGACAGAATACAGGCTATTGTAGCTGATGGAATTACATTTCTTGTAGTCCACAAAGGAGTTCTACAGTGTTACATATTGGGTCCTATATTGTTCACTTGATATATTTATCAAATATGCAGCTCTTGAAGAAATTGTGCATTTCATTTTCATGCGTTGTACTATACGTTGTGGTCCCTTTCTGGATCAAGCTGTTAAACATCTGCTGTCCTATTTCCAAAAATGTATTGTAGGTTGGTACTAAGTACATATAAATCTATGCTATTTTCTAGGTCACAGAATCTAGCTTTGGATGACCCTGAACATAATACTATGAGTAGTTATTTTATAGAACATTTCTTACAAAACCAAAGGGAACGTTTATGACATCCTTGGGATTTATTTAGATGAAAATCTGTCTTTAAAAACATTTTACTGTGTCGGTGCAAGCAACTCAGCCTAATTCTGTTTTGGTCAATAAAGTTTGAGTCAATAAAACCATCACAACTTCTCTGCATAAATGCTGTTCTGAAAAAAAAGAGATGTTTTGGCATGCCTTCTTACAGGCTATGGTAAAAGTTTAATTTATCAAGCATGGCCCACAGTCTGCGATTTATGGAAAATGAAAACAGACAGGTCGGTTATAGGGTAACACGGGATCAATGTCTATTTACTGAAACAAAAAAGAAAAGTTTTGTCATTTGTTTGCCCCTCCCAAGCAATGCATTTGTCTGGGTTAATGTGTTTTGAGGTGTTACTGACAAAAAACATTTTTCCCCACCCCTTTGCAAAAATAATCCTACACGTGTTCCTCAGGCCTAGTGAAATTCTAGGCCTGATTAGAGGCTAGTCATGACCGAATATGCAAACACCAGGTTGCTTCTAGAAGATAAGTTGCCATAGAAATGTAACTCTCTATAGGTGACCAAAATGTATGTTGTGGGTCACCTTAATTTATATTAAAATTTAATTACCAGAAAGTGGTTAAAGAAATTTCTAATCAAAGTAACACATTGAATAAAATCAAATTTCTGACAACTCCTTGACCAAAGATATTCCTGTATGCAATTTTTTTACTACCGATAAAAATATTCACTTGCAAACAGAGGTCGGATGTGGGTACGCAGATCTACAAGCAACTGTGTCAATCTCATGATGAATTGCCATCAATATTGGAGACAGACAGTGTGGTGATGTGTCAGAACAGGGCATAACGTAGCCCTGCATCTAATAGAGAGGGAGGTTGATTAGAGGTTAAATAACCAATGGCAGTCTGTAACAAAACGGCAGGTAAAGGTGAGGCATGCTGAGGTAAGGCCCAGTGAGTGGAGCCAGAACCAGGTGATGACAGCCAAGTAATGACAATCAGGTGACTGGGGTATTAGGACTTTGGGCCCTGTGCCACCGGAAATGCTAACCAACTCTGTGCTAATCACCAATGACAGCCATGGCTAATGAACCCAGACACCAATGTAGTGCCACAAGTGGGAATCCATGAATGTGTGTTCACATGAGGAGACACTGAAGAGCCCAACGAATGCACATTTTGTCAGCACATTTATGCAGTAGTTACACACATCCATCTCTTCAGACCTTATATACCAGGTGTGTAGCAAAGATGTAGGCTGAATTAGCGAGTAAACATACTTCACTATTGCATCTGGTTGTATTTTTTTGTAAAATGTCTTGACAAATGCACAATAAATAAAATTGGGACTTGACTGGGTCACCGTTGTCAGGATTTAGAGACCCTTTCCCCCTGTTGAGTGTGGTAAAGTGTAATTACCCTTTCTTACCTCAGGTCACAGTATAATGTTTCATTATAGACAGCATTACAGAGGGATTTGATTGACTGGAGAGGTATGCTTCATAACTTACAGGCACAGCATACTGAATACCTTTTTTTACATTTAAATAATTGGTGTAGGAGCTTAACTTTTTATTCCAAAAAGTAAAACACTTTCTACAACCAAAACCCCGCCCCCTTAATGAAAAAACTTAGTTTACATACTTTTTTTTCTTTGGGGAGAGATGAGACACTAGGGTCATGGTGATTGCCACTATAATTTGAAAATATTATGTAATTCATGAATAATGTATGTTGATTTCAAAAACTGCTAACAATCTTCAAGTTATGGATCTTTGAATGATATGAAAATATTAGGAGTGTTGAAATTGATTTGGAATGTACAAACATTAAATATTTGTACAGTTCCAGGTTATTGGAAGTATTTAAAGTATAGAAGGATTTGTTTTAATACATTTATAATAGTATTTGTATGCTTTCTGTCTTAGCCTAAAATCCATATAGAGCTCAAACTGTAGAATTCAAATGGTGGAATTTGTGATAATATATAAATGTAAATTTCAATATTGTAATTTACTCAACAATGGAATTCAGAGAACTTCAATCATACTGGAATTGAATTTGTGTAAATAACACCAACGCAGTATCCTTACCTTGGATTAGAGTGAAGAAGTGGGTTCATTTCCTTCTGGTAGTGATGGCCCTGATTGGCTGGCTGTAAACCATAAGAACACAATAAAACAGATGAGGAAATGAGAACATCATAACCTATTAATTGTGCTACTATCAATCACACAGCAATCTCACCACTTAGAACCTAATATTGTATGCACACTGGACTCTAACATTTTATTTTAAAGGCTGTTGGTCACGAGAGACTAATAGGATAAAAATAAACCCTCCACCCACATCCAACATGTTATCTATTGATTCTAACAATCTCATACACTGAACGTTAATCACAATCTGTGTACTGAAAAACACCTTCCATGCACTTCCCTTAGTGGTCTGATGGTAGCGGTGTTGCTACACATATTACTACAGACTGTAGAGGAGCAGTATATACCCCTGACTACTATATGACTACATCAAGGTGAGCAGCCATTCTGGGAGTAAACGAGAGTGTATTTGAATAAGCTTAATTTGCACCTCGTATTATCTTTCAGGAGGGCTGCCTGCAAATAAGGGCTTAAGGACGAGGGAAGGAATGATAGTATCTGGGCCCACTTCATTGCTTCCAGCACATAACGTTGCATGTGCGTACGTGGATGTTAGCATCCATGTGTGCTTGCGTGAAAGTCTCACGATATTAAACGATTAACCATGTGAGTGGTGTTATGGTAATGGCCTGACAGTTATAGTGTCTGTAATGACCCCATTCACCAAAGAGGAAACCTACCAAGAGGCAAGGCCTGGAGTTCTTTATAGCACACTTATAATACTAATGGCAGCTAGAGCATAATAAGGTGTGATGGCCTGTGGAAAAATTTAGTACCGTAGGTCTGGACCGGAGAGCTTCTGAAGATAATTGTTACTCACACAGGATACAGTGGGCATATAGGCTCAACAATGTTAAAACAGTGTCAATCCTATGCTATTGAACCTAGTCCTTCTGTGGAGGGGGGGGAACGGTGAACGTACAACCTGTCCATTCCATGTGGGATAGAACCCATCTTTGAAAACAGATCCAGCACAGCTGATAGAATATAAGGAATCACCGACAGCAAAAGATAAAAGCATTCCATTACTTGGCATTGTAAACATAGTTCATCAAGTTCAGCACAAAAGTACCGTGTGATCCAAATCAGTGTTTCACCCAGTCACGTCATCATTTCTTAGATAGCTAACAGCAAGGAAGCAGCAAACAAACTATGGCACTTGTCCAGTAAATTGTCTTTTGAAACATCATCTCTAGTTGAAAATGAATGTTGAAAAAGGCCACAAACTAGCCAGCATATCCTTAACTGAATGTCTGTTTTGTATAGTGCTTATTTGTTGGTCAGTTATGTATTTTGTTCCGTTTACTGTCCTGAAATTGAAATTAATAAACTATAAACGTGTGGGAAAACAAGGCAACTGCTTGCCAATCACCGTCATTGACTTCATTGACAGGTTTTCAGTGACTTGTCAGGGCCTTTGAGAATTCCTAGGAACTTGATTTTATGTTTCAAGCAGTACCAACCCTTGAAAGTCCAAACAACATACAGTGAATCTGGTAAATATTCAGACCCCTTCACTCATTCCACGTTGTTACGTTACAGCCTTATTCTACAATTAAGTAAATTGATTTTTTATATCAATCTACATTCAATACCCCACAATGACCAAGCAAAAACAAGGTTTCAGAAATGTTTGCAAAGTAAAATAAATACATATCACTATTGAACCAATGCCCCATCCGGGGTACTGAGCACTGTGGAGCAGGTTTTTATCAAGAATCTGTCTGTACTTTGCTTAATTCATGTTTCCCTCAATCCTGACTAGTCTCCCAGTCCTTGTAGCTGAAAAACATCCCCACAAAATTATGTTGCCACTGCCATGCTTCACTTTAGGGATGGTATTGGGCAGGAGCAATGCATGGTTTCCTTCAGTTGTGATGCTTAACATTCAGGCCAAATAGTTCAGTCTAGGTTTCATCAGACCAAAGAATCTTGTTTCTCATGGTCTGAGAGTCCTTTAGGTGCCTTTTGTCTAATTCCAAGAAGGCTGTTGTGTGCCTATTACTGAGTAGTGGCTTCTGTCTGGCCACTCTACAATAAAAGGCTAGTTTGGTGAAGTGCTTTAGAGATGGTTATCCTTTTGGGAGGTTCTCCATCTCCACATACGATTTCGAGTGGTCAGTGTGACCATCAGGTTCCTGATCACCTCCCTTACCAATGCTCCCTGAATTGGGGCCAGCTTTTAGAACTGTTGATGGTTCCAAACTTCTTCCATTTAAGAACGAAGGAGGCCATCGTGATCTAGGGGACCTTCATGATTTCATTTCAATACTCCAGATCTGTGTCTAGACACAATCCTGTTTGTGAGCTCTATGGACAATTTATTTGACTGATATTGGGGTTTTGGCTCTTACATTCACTGTCAACTGTGGGATATTTTCTTGAGCAGGGGGACCTGGTGGGCGCTGCAGAAATTCAGTCCTTCACGGCGTAGTGTGTTACCAATTGTTTTCTAGGTGACTATGGTCCAAGCTGCCTTGAGGTCATTGACAAGATCCTCCCACGTAGTTCTGGGCTGATTCCTCACCGTTCTCATGATCATTGATAACAGAAAATTTGCAGAAAAAATAAAAAAGGCAGTTTTTGCTTTGTCATTAAGGAAATGCAGAGATTGTTAAGAAGAAAAAAACAAACAATTTAATCCATTTAAAAAAGGCAGTAACACAACAAAAACTGGAAAAAGTAATGGGGTCTGTATTCTTTCTGAATGCCCTATAGGTCACAAAAAATGACACTCTAATACAGTTTAGGTACCTCTGCCTCAGCAATACAAATTGAAAAGATCTGTCCTGTGTCGGATACTTTTAAAGAAAACAATTCCACAATGTCTTTGTTCAAACTCTAACCTCAAAGTTTTGACTAAGACCAAACTCTGATGACATAGATAGCAGGCTATGATGGGTAGATGACGCACCATCGGAATGTGTGTCCAGGTGCTTGTGTCATCACTGTTGGTGCTGATGCTAACATTACAGCGGTGGATCTGAGAGGCACTGAGACCTGTTGCTCCTCCCCCTTTGTCTTCTTCCTCCTGTTCCCGTCGTAGACTGGCCAGCATACGTAGCTCCTCTTCCTCATCCTCCTGCATGCATAGGCTGTCCAGCAGAGACAGATCACAAGAAGTCCCAGTGGACCAAATAGGCTCATGTCTCTCTTTTCTCCCCTCCATGAGCACCTTTAAACCAACAAGAACAAACAAAATCAGGACTAATTACCTAGACTGCCATCCAAATATTACAGTAAAATATTTTCTTTTTTAAGAGGTTCTGGGCATTGTGGTTTGACCATGAATGTATTCATTTATTGATCTTGCCTATTTCATCAGTTTTCCCTTCTGTATGTAGTGTTTTGGCTGTATTAATGTGCAACTGAGTATTGTTATGCAATTGATATGCCTTAGGCAAGGTCATTTTCTTGAATGTAAGTTGGTTCTTAACTGACTTATCTGGTTAAATGGTGAAATAACAAAAAAAACAAAATAAGAAACTCAAACAAGTTTATTTTGATACTTCCAATAACAAACAGGCTGAAGACATGAGCTCACCCTACGGGTAAACAAGATACTGTAATTTTTGTGTTTTCAACTGCAGTGTCCATCTCCAGAAAGGTTCTCAGGCTCAATTTTTTTTTAAGAGCTGAGAACAATTTGGTCTGGCATTAGGTGGCAGTGTGTCAAACTCACGTCAATTTAAACCTTTTATAGCCACTGCTATTTTCGAACTGCCCATTGATTGGTAATTGACCTGTTATATTAACTTCCTTGTAGGATGTGAGTGGTGAAAATATGAGTTGTGTCCTCAACAATGTGATTAAGAAGTGTTAATTTCAAGCAGTGCAGTTAGATATCAAGAGACATAAACTACCGTTCAAAAGTTTGGGGTCACTTAGAAATGTCCTTGTTTTAGAAAGAGGTGAAGGTGTCACGTCCCTGCCCCCGTGATTCTGTCTAGGTGGGGTCTCGCCTCCCTGGGCTGAGATCGCCGCACCTGTTCACCATCATCCACTCCCACACCTGTTCCCAATCAGCGATCACACACCTGATTCCACTTGCCTCCTTACCAACAGTATTTCTATGGATCCCTGACAACTCGTCCCTGACGGATCATGGTCTAAATCTGCATGTGCTTTTTGGCTTCTCGCAAACGTACGTCCTGTTTGTCCGAGTCTACCGTGTGCCGACCCTCTGCCGCCAGCTTGTGTACTGACCCCTGCCCGACCCAGACTACTCTGCCTGCTACCTGCCTGTATCTCTGCCGCCAGCT
>JACXGJ010003314.1:0-15000 GCA_016801105.1 Esox niger
CACACACACACACACACACACACACACACACACACACACACACACACACACACACTTTTTCTGTAATGCATGTCTATTAATCTTCTCACCCACAGTATTTGTTGAGTAGCTCATGCTCAAGCTCATGCTTATATTAATCTCACACATGGATGAGGTTTCCCATAATTCACGCTGTCATTTCATTATCTACAGATGAATTTCATTAATGCCTCATCGCCTACAGTAGATATAGGGGCTGCAAAATACACATTCATCATAAGTTGTGATCGTGCCATAACTATTGGTGCTTTTGACATTCTAGTTATGGGTAATCATATAAATCAGACTGAGTTATTACAGCACCGTGCCTTTATTTTTATTATGCATGGGATCCACAATAACGTACCAGAGAAGGTCAAGGGTCCCACAAGGGTGGACATCGAGAGAGAGATTACAACATGGCCTAGCCATGTGATCAGGTGCAAATGCTGTCTTTATGCTACGTAGAATAACCATGTCACTCCTGACATTTCGAATTTAGAAGCGTGTCAACTCCATGCATAGAATTTGTTTTGTTTTGCTGCTGAACATAGCCCAGAAGCGTCAGCTAGCCAATCGAGCAGGTGCAAGTTAAGGAAATGACAGAAACAGTTTTTGGAAACCTATTTGTCCGGACTGTAGTATCTCTAAAGCTTCGTTGGAACAGAATTAAAAGGTACACAGTGAGTTTGACGCCATGGACATCCCATGCGTGAAAAATAATTACGTAGACTTTCCCCAGTTCAAAGTTGACTATAACTCTAGATCCTGTTTGACGGAGTACTTGTTTAGGACGTGTAAAGCAGAATACTGTATACCGACTTACATAGAAAACATGTTAAAAAAAATTCAAACAAATTTATGAATATGCACATAGAACTCTGTTTCATGCGATCCACAGCACATTAATCTAGCATTAGGGATCCAGAGTTCGGAAATTTACATTAACGACTCGGCCGTCCCATCTAGAAAGTATTGCAACAAAATAACACTCGCACTACCTTTGCGATAAGCAAAATAAGTCATTTCACTTTACCTTCTGCACTAATGTTATCTGGGGCCGGATTGTTTTGTGGGCGAAACATCCAAAAACTCCAGCCCGGAGTTTGGCGACAATTCTCAACGAAGCCATCGTCGTCGAATTAGTCCATACGGTTTGGCATACTGTGCAGTGGAATGTTCTTGTAGAAAAGTAATGTATGACCAGGAGCTTTGTATCGTATTCCAATCAAAAACGGCTTGTTTTGCGGGTAAACAAACGCTAGGCAGATGAGATGGTATGATTTGGGGAGTGGGCACACACCGACAGAGAGCAGCGTTCCATTTCCTTCGTGTGCAATCAGTAGTGACCGAAAGCAGGGCGCGCCCGCTTGCCAGACTTCATTCTCTTCCTATTGGTGGGTGAGTGAACAGCAAGGGTTTGGATATGCATAGCACATGAAAAATAGGAAGAATGTGTCACATTTTCAATTTTCTAAGCGCGCAGCCCGAACGTGTCTGTCTATATGTGTATATATATTTAATGTACACATCTTTTTAATAGGCCACTGAATCGAATGGGATTGTTATCATCTCAGAGTAACATCTTCGTTTAGGAACATTTCAAGCATCTAGGCCTATTAGAGTTTTACCTAAATCAGTATTTTAGAGAGGCCTGTTTTATAAAATAGTCATTATTCAATACACTCTTCCATAGCTGCTTCTAGCACAGGTTACATTTTAAGCAATCAATTATTCTATTAAATGTTATTAAACTAGGTCTTGTGCAATTCATAATTTTATATTTCAAACCCACCCAAGTATTTTTGGCAAGTCTCCACATAGATACAGCCTATTTTCTGCTTGGAGGTTATGTTTTGGATAAAACTTACAATTGGGTTTGGTGTTAGGTTTGGAGTTAGATTTAGGTTTAGACATCAGTGTTTAGGTCAGGTTTTAGCCTAGCATTTAGGTTATTGGGGTTAGGGAATCCATTTTTCTTCATTTTTCCACAAGGATAAAAAGACAACACAATGCAACAAGCTGCTCAAATTTTATCCACAGCAATTTGTCTTTGGTATAGCAATTTTCTTTGTGCCTTTATATGTCTAGAAGGAGTTTGCTGTGTTGCTCTTTTGCGTCACTGTAAAGACAATGGTACTGAATACATTATTGCCAATGCATCTGTGCCCAGTAGAAGACTGATTTAAGTAATCTGTCCAGCTGGGTGCGTACATATACACGCGTGGATGAGAGAATGACAAAAACAGAGAGAGCGACTGAGAGGGAGAGAAAGAGAAAGACAAAGAGGGAGAGAATGCCCTTCATAAGGTCTTAATGAAGAAAAAATATATAATCCATACAGGGCACCAAAAAGGTTTACAAGACAGAATTATGTCCTTTGTGTTTTCACTCTTCCGTCTACAGTACATCCACAATCCTTGTAACCTTCTAGTGACTCGTAGATGTTAACAGCAGCAGGAGGCAGTGACAAAAATCGATGACATGGTGGTCAATGCGAGAGTATAACTTAACAGATCCTAATTCCCTGCACCTGAACGGGTCATCCATCCACCATCTACTCGCTCGGTGGCACAAAATGCCAATCGCACGCTAGCACTGAGCTAGCAGCCTGCGCTATCGATCCAGACACTGCAGGTGCTTCATGAATATTTTAACATCACAGAGTGTGTTGTGTCATTTATTACACAGCAGGGGCTGACCTTCATGGCCGGCGACACTTGAAGCTATGGTGAATCAAATCTGTTGAATTACTAAAACATGACTGGAATGTTAACGCAGGAGCAGTTGGTCAGGCAACAGGACTCGTGACGTTCAGTACAATCCCCCCGACCCACTCTGTCAGCATGGTCAGAAACAACTCCTGACATGTAGGAGTCTCTCTCTCTTAGATTGTAAAGTGGAAACAACTGGAGGGTGGCAAAAGGAAACATCTCAAACAAGAAATCTCCAGGCATGGACAGAGGTCCTACTGGACTACCACAGGGAACGAGGTGGTCCCCTAGAAGGTCACCTGCACAAAGACAGAACTTCTAGTCTTTCGACAGGTATTGTACGAACCTTTCCCAATGGGCTTGATGATCTTCCTCACCACACCTCCATCCTCTCCATCACTGACCTGAACGGACACATCGGGTTAACAGTTAGAAGTTAACATCACTCACGAGAGAAGACCGCTGAAGAGAGGGTAATGAGATAAACAGTCAATATCCAATTCCTGAAGCTACACCATAATCTACTCTATCAGCCTGCATCCTGTCTCAGTGTATCGACTAAAATCATTCCAGAAGGCTTATTAAATTACACCTGTTGGTCAATACAAAGTTTATCTTCCGAATTTCTCAAAACAACGTTCCGATTCCCAGCAAATGCTGTCTGCCTGGACATGATGAAGCCAGGCAAGGGATTCCAGATTCAATTTTAATGGCTGTTTTGGCTTTAAACCACCATTTATTACCTTGCCCAAATATCACCCTAAGCCCTTACATACTGCCCTTCTATTACAGTCCTGTGGTTAAAAGCAGTTCTCTATATAGGAAATATGGTGTAGTTTGGGACATGATGTCATGTTAAGTTCTGATACCCAGAGACCAACTTGAAGCAGTAGGTTATGAAACAGAGGCGGCCAGCTGTTTCAATGTGAAAAATAAAATCTCTAAATGAGTTTTTTTGCTGTTGCATAATTGAATTGTGGCACAACCACCTGCATTTAGACATCACATAATTTGTTAAATGGAGTCCATCTGTGTGCAGTTACGATGTCTTTCTCTAGGAGATCCCACAATTGATTAGTACAATTTCTAACAAGAAATACATTATGAAGACAAATGAATATATCAAGCAAATCCAGAATAACGTTTCTTTAAAAGCACCAATTAGGGCACCAAAAAATCCACGTCATTGAATATCCCCTGGGGCACAATAAAAAATAATCGAGAAATGGAGAGAATCAGTGACACTGACGGCGGGGACAACTGGTAACGTTGTCCCGGGCCCAGGCCTGGAGGGAGCCCATTTGGTTGGCTTAAATATAGTTATTGATTAGTCAGTCAATCTTGGTATTTTGTACTACCTAGCTAAAACATTAAACATAAGATGTTCATGACCTGTTTTATGAACAGTAACATCATTGCTATTTATGCATTTTTTGGCCCGTGGTTTGGGTCCTAAACGTTCAATTTTGTCCTGGGTCCTGGGATTCCTGTCGGCATCCCTGGAGAGAATAATGGAACAAATGAGAATCTGTCAAGAACAGGCCATCCTATTAAATTTAGTCTGTGGCCAAGAGGTGCAATAAACAACTACATACTGCAACATTTGCCAGGTGCTTCACAAAAGTGGCTTTTATGGGAGAGTGAAAATAAAAGAAAGACATTTCCTAAAGGAACGTATATCAAGTCTTAGCTAGTTTGCCAGAAATCATGTGGAAGATTTCTAGACCAAGTGAAAGAAGATTTGATGGTTACAATGCTAAGCATTTGTTTGGCACACATTATCCTGAGAACATTACGCCTGCCGTGAAGCATAATGGTGGCAGCATCAAGCTATGGGGATGCTTCTCTCCCTCAGTGCCTGGAAAGCTTAAGAAGAGAGGAAAAATATATGCAGTAAAGTACAGAGAAATCTTGGCAGAGAGTTACATTCACCTTTGAGCCTCAGCAAATAGTCAGATAATGTTTTCTGTCGCCACTGTGTATTAACTGTTGTCGCTTGGTCTTCGGGGTTTCAGGCAATGTATCTGTAAAAACACTATTACAACTACTGATGTGAAAGGGGATTAATAAAATACATTTGACTGAGTGATAGGTGCGTTATGTCATAACTGGAGCAACCTTGAATGGTGTCTTCTGTATACTGCTCATACTACCTCTAAGGAGGGACGTGACAGATTTGGTCTATATGGAAAGTTATTGTATAAAAAAAGTTGGGATGCTCTGAAAAATGTAAAGAAGAACAGAATGCAATGAGGTGCAAATCTTTTAAACCCTATATTCAATAGAAAATAGTACAAAGACAACATATCAAATGTTGAAAGTGAGGTATTTTAACACATTTCAAAAAAGTTGGGACAGAGGCAACAAAAGACTGGATAAGTTGTGTAATGCTAAAAAAAACTGTTGAAAAATCTCACAACTGATTAGGTTAATTAACATCAGATGCGAAACATGATTGGTTATAAAAAGTTCATCTTAGCGAAGATGAGTCTGTGAGAAGTGAGGATGGGGAGGTGTTCACCACTCTGTGAAAGACTGCACAGGCAAAGAGTGCAATTTAAGAACAACAACAACAAAAAATTCAGAGTTTGGGGATCTCATAATCTACGGTACATAATATCCTTAAAAGATTCAGAGTATCTGGAGAAATCTCTGTACCCAAGGGACAAGGCCGAAAACCAATATTGGATGGTCGTGATCTATGGGCCCTCAGGCGGCACTGCATTAAAAACAGACATGATTCTGTAGTGGAGATCACTGCATGGGCTCACAAACACTTCTGAAATTTTTTTCTGTGAACAGAGTATGTCACTGCATCCACAAATCCTAAAACTCTACCATGCAAAGAAACCATATATAAATAATATCTCAGAACAGCCGCCGCCTTCTCTGGGCGCAAGCTCATTTAAGTTGGACTGAGACGAAGTGGAAAACTGTCCCGTGGTTTGACAAATCAAAATTCAGTTTTGGGAATCATGGACGCCGCGTCCTCTGGACTACAGAGGAGTGACCCTCTGGCTTGTTATCAGCACACAGTTCAAAAGCCAGGAGCCTTGGTGGTATGGGCGTGCATGAGTGCACATGGTATGGGTGACTTGCTGTTCTGTGAGGGCACCATAAATGCCGAACAACATAAACAGGTTTTGGAAATCCTATATCAAGCTTACAGAGTATTGTAAAACGAGGTGAGGCAGCACATTGACAATCATGCCCATGTCCCAACTTTTTTTAAACTAAACATTTGAAATGTTATCTTTGTACTATTTTCAATAAAAACGGGATACATTTTCTGCACATCATTGTATTCTGTTTTCATTTGCATTTAACGCAATAATCTAACCAGACATTTACTGCCCATCAAACATATTCAGTGTTACAAAAATTCCCTTTGATTACATGAATAACATATTACCAGTTATGTGATTATGCTTGAAATTAGCCGTGATACCTTAGAGATGATTCCGTTATGACGCTTTACATGCGAACTTTTAAACATACAGCATCCTCTTGTGGACACTGACAAGCATTACAACAGCATAATATATCATTTACAAAACTACTTACAAGTGTATATTTAGCGCCATGTAGTGGTCCCCTCTGCTCATTGCTCGCTAATGAATTTTGCAAAATCTTTATCGAATGTCTTGTTAGAACAATGTAACAAGGTGCGGAAGTAATGATTAACTTGTTTTCCTTGTCATCAGACTAGTAACATAGTCATTAAAGGGGTTAAATTCTCTTAGTTTGATATCTTTGACAAAACTAATTAAACAACGTATTTCAGTGTAGAATTGATATATTTAAAAGTGATGGTGAAATATCATTACTGCTGTGACTTCACAGAAAACATGCAATTAAAATCAAACGAGAGGGCTCACAATAAAAGGTTGAAACCAGTTATGTGCACGCGCGCGCATACATGCACACATACACACACACACACACACACACACACACACATGCAAATGTACACGAAAAAAACAGTTACACAAATGTCTAATTACAATGTATCTGGTAACTGACTGAGGTAGTACATCAAAGGCTGGTGGAATATCATAGCGGAGCTATGATAAGTCAAAATCTTATTAATTAGTCTGAGAGAGAGAGACCAAATCAATCGGCACTGGGAGAGACGCATAGAAAAAAGAGTCAGGAAAAGGAGGAGTAGAAAATGGTGAGATGTCAGAGACGAGGCGTCAGTGCCAGCCACGATAGAGCTGTGAGATCATGGGACGAGCTTTTGTTTGAAGTCGGGGGCGGCTGAGAGAAACCGACCGAGAGAGGGAGCGCGGCAGAGGTAATTGTGTCTGACGGGCGGCGGTGGTAATGATGAGACGCACAGAGGCGCTCCACAGATCAGTGCTGAAGATCCCAGCGCTCTGTTTCTAATGCGCTGCGCCCCCCGCTGCTCGCGCTCACTCTGCTCCTCGCCTAATTGACCGGCCGCGTCTCCCCAGAGCCCTTTGTTATTATTTATTAATAATTCACAGCTAAATAATTCACACCACGCAAAGGCAGGGAGAGAGAGAGAGAGAGAGAGTGTGTGTGTGTGTGTGTCTAAAGCTGCAGACTTTCAGCTGTTAATTGAGCTAGGGTGGATAGATTATGAACTTGAAGGGGTGGCGAAAGGAAGCCAAGGATTTTGTGTTGTTTTATCCCTTTTGTCTTGTGTTCTTTTGTTTAGTTGTGAATGCAGAGGAGGTAGGCTAAATCGTTGCTCAAAAAGTGTTAAGGTACATTTTACATATTAGTAATTTTGCTGCTCTTATTCAGATCAACTTGCAGTTAAATCATTTTAAGATTTACTCAGTTAAATCATTTTAAGATTTAACATTTGTAAATGTTCGTCATTCAGCAGACGCTATCATCCAGTGCGACTTAACTGCGTAGGTGAAAAGATCTAGGTGAAAACACTACACAGTTTAGTAGTAAGAGCAATCCAATCAGTAAACTGGTTATCGGCAAAGGTCAGTGATGGAAAAAATCTCTTACAAATAATAAACATAAACACATAAAAGTTAAAAAGACAACAGACAGAAGTGGTAACAGTGGAACTATTTTCTGTTCCCAACAACAACACAGCTCGGTAAAAGTAAGTACCCCTTACTCAATGTAACCGTCAGCACGAAAGCAGAGTTCACCATTGCGGTGCCCGGGGAGTGGCAGCTGCCCTCCCGTGCGGCTAAAACCAAGTAACCACAGGTGTTAGAAAGGTTTGTTAGGGACGTTGGTTGATATGGGAGAAGTATGGGAATTTGGAACACCAGGCATACTGCAGCATTTTCGGTAAGTTATAAAGGTTGGACCGCACATGAGTGGAGCCCTGCCAACAATTAGTTGCAGTAATCCAGACATGAGATGACAGGTGCCTGGATTAGAATTGTGTCGCTTCCTGTGTCAGGTAGGCTTGGAACTCTGGGAATTTTGTAAAGCATGATTCTGCAAGAGAGTCACTGCCTTGATGTTTGCTGGAGAACAAGGTGCCGTCGTGGGTGGGGGGACGCTGTAGAGTCTCGAACCGGACAGCAGACGTCTCAGACAGTTCAGTGTCGACGGCAGAAGCTGGATTTAGTAGGGTGAGAACAGTGAGAGATAGACAAATTAGTCAGTGCAGCCTCTTTGATACATTTGGAGAGCAGTCTCAGTTAAGTGACCTGTCCCGAAGCCATACATGGTTCTGGTTGAGGAAAGGAAAGACAGAAGGGATAACCGTCTGTATTTTTCGATGTCACAGAGGTCAAGTGTTGGTTTCATCAGAAGCTGGTTGACTCTGGCCGTCTGGCATAACAGATCGTCTCTGGACTCGCATAAAGCTGACCGCTTTGTGTCCTTGGCCCTGCCCTATAGCTCAAAACGCAACTCTGGACCTCCAGAACAGTTCTGTTTCATTTTTTCATTGTTTCCCTCTAACCAGGGACTGATTTAAGGTGGGTGACATTAATGAGGTAGAACAGAAAACCAGCAGGCTCAGGACCTCGTAGGGTCCAGCTATAGCAGAATACTTGTCCTTGATGTACCCTACAACAAAATATCCATTGCCCGTTTATACCAGAGCTATCCACTAGAGGCCAGTAATAGACCAGAATCTCTTCCACCCATTTCTCTTCTAATAGGTTAACTGTGCCGCAGTTATTTTTGAATGACATGCTTTGTTTATGCTGAATTATTAATGCAACCTTTCATTAACACCCTAAACAAATGCAAAATGCACAGATTTGAGGGAATCTGAGAAGTACCACCTGCTGCCAGCCAGTGAAACTATCCATGTCCAATCAGACTAGCACCTTGATTTGGTAAATCATATCCCTTCGAAGTGTTAGCCTCATATCTGTAATAATATTACATTTTGTAAGTGTAGGAAAACCAGACAATTTTGCAAGGGAGACGTTTTTACAAGCTATTTGTTAAGTCTAACTACAATGAATCTCTCGAGAAGCATCTGGCTAATTAAGCTAAAACTTTAGTTGTGGGTAAACCAAGATTGAACTTCCAAATAAACATGCAGTGGAAACCGGCCTTAGTAGGAACGGGTGAAGGAGCGTTCCTGTAAACATTTTTGGATAAATTAGAAATGTGAAAGAATAAAACATGTGTTTTTATCTCATACTGTACAGTAGCGACTCACAACAGGTCTTCACTGAAACCAAAAAACATTGGTACTGCAGAGTTTATACGGTTTTGCTCCTCTGAGCCTTGGCTAGTTCAAAAATACATTGCGCATGTAAACTCCGAGCCGTAGCATCTCATAAAGTTTAGTTAGTTCTGTCGGGGTACATTTCTGCGGTTAGAAAAAGATCTATCCCACAAGGCCATCTCCGGTTTGTCTTTTCTCTGGGGACTGGTTGATCAGAAGTAGTCAACAAGGTCCGGATTGGTCTCCAGCTACCATGGAGCGCAAACACAGCGCAGACGTCCTTTCATGCTTCACGCGCGTGGGACCATAGACGGAGGACCCGCAGAGAGAGACAGTTGAGTTGTGATCAGTGTATATCCAGTATATATTTCTGTAGACATCGCTGTAGACTTTCCTTAATCTAAGAGCAGATCAAAGCATCTGCCGGCTCCGTCTTCAGCTAAATCCTTCTCTGGTCCTTATTACCAAAGTGCTCATAAACGCCTCTGGGGAATTGCAAAAATAAAAAATACAACTAAAACCAAACATGTTTGCTTTTATCTCTCAAATAACTATTAATGCTGCTACAAATGAGCTTTACGAGGCACCGTATGATTGTGTTGGAGCAGAGGAAGGGGTCACATTTATTTCGTTCGACTGAAAATCTGTTGTTCACCTACACAAAGGTGTCCTGTTTATACAGTCTTCAAAAGACATGGCGTTTAAGGTGCATCTGGAGGGCGTGAGACGGCCGACACATGCGTGAATAAGAAATCTAGAGAGCAGCAACGGGTCCGCGAAACCACCAATAACAAATGACCGAGTTCCAATCAAAGGTTTTGATACATTTTTGATGGGTCCACTATTGTATACCCCAGTGGGCAGAGGCCGGGCAGGGCCGTAAACAGAGCGAGTGCGCGGTGATTCAGAGGAACCCGCGGAGATCCGGGAGTGATGTGAGTCCCGAGATGGTGAATAATAGAACAAAGTGAAGACTGAGCTTTCAGAGGTTCCACTGCTCTTCTTCAACCCTCCATCTATCGCAAAGTGGAGGGGAAGAGAAAGAGTTAGATGGAGAGAGCAATCCGACTTCATCTGAAAAGAGAGACACAGAACACAGAGAGACTGAGAGCCAAACTTAATTCACCCTTCATATACCAGACAAATCTTTTTTTTAAGTTAAAAGTGAAATAGAGAATAATCGCGTTTCTTTTTGTCTTGGTGCTGAAGTATAGTTTCAGCAAGTTAGCCGCAAAAGATACAAGAAAAACTTCATATGAACACATTGCATAGCAAATAGGCACAGTGGCAGCTATACTGTACAATGGCTGCTGTTGGGGGACAGCATCCAAAAACTATTCCCATGGGGCCCAAGGTCCCTTTCAGCTCCTTCTGTCTCATCTTTAGCTTATGAAAAATTCACCACAGCCCCCTCTCTTATCCCGGTCTCTTCTGTATGTACGTCTCCTACACTGAGAACTGACTTGTGGTAAATGGAGAAATATTCAAAGACGGTCTGTAGCTGGGGCCCTGCCTAGCGTCGGTCTCCCAGGAGGACCCCCCCCCTTCCTTACCATCACCACCACCACCACCGCGATGAAGATGAAATCAAAAACTCTGGACGTCACACGGGTCGATTGATGTAGCTTCAGCCGCCCGACGACGGGGCCGCGCGAGTCTAACCAGCGATAGCACGCATCATTAGTGCTGTCAGTCAACGCCCTGGCGACGGGACAGCGCCACAGGGTCGCCCTCAGGGCCCAATCAGTGTAGGGGTCCCCTGGAACGGGCCGTCAAACAGCCCAACCAGGATACGCCCGGTACCCTCGCCCCTGTGAAGCCAGGCCGCCAGCTTCCAAATCTTCGGACACACCCACTTTTGCTCTCTACGATTGATTACAAAATTGGGGGTCGGTCTCTCAGGCACAGATTAAACCTGGTCTAGGACTAAAAACAAACAAGCTCAATGGAGTTTTCTATAGAACCAGATTATTTAGTCCTAGACCAGACCTAGGACACTGAGTCCAGTCAGCCGTTTCCAGGCTTCCAGTGGGATGCCTGAATCTACAGTCATCACAGTCCAGTCACACAAAATGTGTAGAATAGAGTACTCTAAAGGGTGTGGGGTGACATGTAGGAAATTATACAGTAGTTGTTATTTTTTTGCATCATTTCAGTTTCTTCCCAGCATCTTGGAAACACAATGAATCACATGATCTATAGAAAACAAATGAGCCAATGGGGCGCTCCGTTGTCCAAAAACACCAAACTCTCCTGGAACAATAAGATATCCACAAAATCCTAGTTCTACATTTCAAATACAGGGGAAAAACAAACCCAGAAACAAAACAAAGAAAAGGAGCTTTGAAGAAAATGGTCAGGTTCCTTTCAACAATATACACAGCGCAATATTCTCAGTACCGGTATGTTATTCAGAGCATTTGTCCAAATATTTGGAGAGAACGCGGAGAGATGAAGCGGAGATTGAACAATAGGACTGTGGCGGTGTTATGGCGTTCGTGCGTCTCGTCTCGTTCGCCCTTTGTGTTGCGGGATCCCTGTAGGTCCCCTCCTTGTTCTGGCTTGGTCCAGGTGGGGTCTGGTTTACACACACTCACACACACGACACACACACACATCACCACAAGCAGATCACTCCATCACACACCCCTTACTTCACCCACACGCCTAAATGCGCTACACGCCTCACTCGCAGGCGTGAGCCTTTACAGCCCAGCGGTAATCATGCCCGGCTAGGTCAGTGAACGACATGGTGTCGGCCATTGTTAGTCACTTGGACAATGTTAATGTCTAATGTCGCTTTGTACAACACACATGCAGACACAGCGCCCGAGATTACATTGATGGTGATTTGACAAGATAAGCATTTTGTTCAGGGCTATTCTGCGATGGAAGTTTTCAGTTTAAAGTCGAGTGTCTTTCAATCTGGAGGTACTAGATATAACTAATGGAACGTTCCCCGACACGGCCGAAAGCAGCTTATTTCAAACTCAAGAGATATAGAATCTCCCAATTTCATCAAATAATTTCAAATAGATAAGACACTAGATTTATCTCTACTGCTTAAAACATGTACCCTCCCCTCCGCTTAATTCCCACTGAAACAGGTGACAGGTGAGGGCATGTATGATAGAGGTTCAGGGTTTGACTCCCTTTAACCTGGTCAGCTCTGAAGCACTGAAGACATATTTTTTAGACAATAGATAGCTTACTTGTCTTTTTTTCTCTCTCCCTCTTCATGTCTCTCTATGTAGCTGTGGGCCTTGTTGTACCAAGCATGGCCACTAGAGGCCATATAGTGGTGAACTGATGAAGTTGTTGAGCTTTAGAACAAAGAGAAACCCAGTAATGACTTGTCTATCAGATATTTGTCTTCTGGTGCCAGTTGCTCCTAGCGTGTTATGTAACGGCAGATCACTGGGGATGAAAAGAAACGTAAAAAACCTGCTAACAAACATTGATAACAACAACAGACTCTGACCCATTTATATATGTATGCACGCACGCACGGACGCGCGCGCACACACACACACACACACACACACACACACACACACTTTTGTTTTTCTATCCACATGGGGACCTGGGACATAACCCTAACCAGGAAATCCATGATCCTATTTCCTAGCCCAACCCCTACCCCTAAAACTAACCCTAACCATACCATACCATCCCCTAACCATAACCTCAATAACCCAACTTTTATGACTCAACTTAAACATCCAATAATGCTGACCCTAACCATATCCTCAATACCCTAACTTTTCCCTCAACCAGTAATGCCTAGACCTAAAAAGTAATGCCATTCTAACACAATCCCCAATTTTATGTTTTTCCCTAAACCTAACCCATGTGCCACATATCACATTTTTCCACGTACAATGTTACCTTTCTCAGCCTTTTGTGCACCTACTGTATGGGGACAAACATTAGGCTTTGGCCTCAGTGTGCCTCAGTCATAATTAGCTGGATGACATAAAGTACCACGATAAACTGGGATGGTAGTAATTGACTACATGTAACTTAATCTGATAACACAAATGAAGTAACTATAATCAGTCATTATAAAAATAATAATAATGGGATTTAAATCCTGCCTCTAACTACAAGATTGAATTCAAACAATAACACTAATTGTCTCCTCTTTTTATTAACCAGTCCAGAGTAGGTCAGGGTGGGTTTGACTGAAGCAAGTGGCAGGAGATTTCAAGTCAATGCAATCTGATAGGCGGACCGTCAAAAAAGTAGGTACAGGGAACATTTCAGGCATAATCAAGACTTCTGACGTTTTCTTCACAGATGCTCATTTACCCATAAGTCCAGAGGGGTGTCCTGTGAAGGAACCACGTGAATAGAGCAACGTTTTACCCGCCCAGACGATTCACCTGAATGCATTCGTTTTATTATTTGACGTTAGCTTGTTGCCAAGGCTGAGAGCGAGTAGTGAGTTACTCTTTGACCTGCCCTGGAGCAGGTTCATTCTGGAAACCAGAAACCTTCCTGGGGAAAATGTTAGCCTCTTTCAAATGACCGTTTATCACCAGCTGAACTCAGTTGACCGAAGGAACTTCGGTAACTCCTCTAACAGGACGTTTAGGATTTTCATAACCGGGTTGGATTCATATGTAAATTACTGGCCCACTAGTCAGTCAGACAGCGATGCTACTTCTAACTATAACAGTGTTGTTTGAGTCTGTGTATCAGTCTCTAGTTTACACCCCACTGTGTACTCCCTGTCATATGCCTAACAGTCTGGCCTATCGTCAGTTTTCAGAAATGAAAATATTATCGTTATTGAACTTGAGGTCTCCCTCTAAGCGACCCAATGTTGTTTTGTTCCACAGAGGAAATCAGGCTGTCAATTTTTGCCTTGACACAAATACGTTTTCAGAGTGAATACATACAGATGTTCAACCACTAAATGTCTTAGCTCCATATACAAAAACTTGCCTAGCTAACAACTGATAGTTACCACTGGCACTTAGATGATGTTGTCAAAAAATATGAATGCTACAACTACCTTTTTCTCCCCTGTTAACACATTCTCAAATAATGCTGTTGACTTGTTACTTAAAATAAATTTATTTTAAAGGATTGTATTGGCACTGACATCCCTTTTATCATTATACTCAGATATGTATCGGATACATATCCACAAATACACAAATTCTATCAATAGACTAGATGTATATTCATATTGATGGGGGAGAATGAGGTGCCACATTCAGAGGGCATTTTCATTATTTGAGCTGTGTTCATGCCTGTACTGATCTCCAGAAAAGCAGAAGACCCTGGAGCCCTGTTTGACAGTAAAATACAGTAACCTGTATTAGAATGTTGCTAACTGTCAAACCTAATATCCAAAAAACACAATGACGGATTCAACTATTTAGTTTTGGAATCACACCGTTTGAATCATTTTAAATACTTTTTAATTGGGCAATTAAGCCATTTAAAAGCAATCGTACTGCGTTACTCATTCAGGGGAACCCAAGGGATTACGTTACTGATTACCAAACGTTTCACATTACTGTAATCAGTAACCGATTAAATTTTTCAAGTAATCCCTCCGGCCCCGACGACAAGGTACGGCCCGGTCCGCGGAGGCCTTCTTCTAAAGGTCCTCCACAACAC
>JACXGJ010003314.1:17500-54982 GCA_016801105.1 Esox niger
GTGACTTGTCACATGATCATGTCACTGTAAAAAACTGTCTCAAGCCCACCCCATAATAAAAAGTATCTCCCAAAAACACACTAGCTGTGTTTCAAAAAGCATACTAACATGCTGCCTTCTCCCATTATGTTATATGAGATCATCTTAGAACAACCAGGAGAGCATACAAGGTGAACGCAGAGCATTAGAAATCTGTTAAATTTGAAACATACCTGTAATGTTATTTCCTCATGACCATGCCAACTTGGCAGCATTTCTCTCATTTTTCACTTGCCAGCGAATTAGGCTATAAATGTCCCGCTCATTCCCCAAGATAAATAATGCCTATTTTAACTTAGCTATAGTTAAGTAATATTTACAAATAATGACGCCGTCACACTAGAGAATTTATGGTTAATGCTAGCTAACTTTAACAACATAAGCTAACTTAGTTACCTTCATTGATAACATCAGCTACAGAAAACTTTAAAGGGACAATAAATAATAGGTTTATGCACCCATTAGGTTGTTTGGGGAGGAAGACACCCTAAACTCTAGATTTGGATAGGCTACTTTAACCACATGTTTGTTTGAAAGGTGAGATTTCAGATGGATGACTACATGTAATGATGTTTTAAAAATGCTCAAATTCACATTTAAATAAATAGACGGGGGACATAGGAGGGGTGACAAGGTCTGGGGACCTGGAGGCAAACATTTCTTCAAGCCATGACGACTTTGGCTGGAGTGAACCAGCATGTGACCTGTTGAGGCCACAAACACTACAGCTAACAAGAAGGAACCTGGGAGAGCAACACATTCCAGTGCTATTATTTAAAGGACCAGTCTTCGCCTGCCTCGTGGTCAAATCTGAGTTTTACAAATAAATCACCAATGTGGATTGTTTACATGGGCTTGGTGAGAGGTTGGATATACAGCTCTGGAAAAAATTAAGAGACCACGGCACTTTTTTCTTTCCTTTCCAAAATAGTCAAAAAGGAAAGCTCTGCGTGAGGAACAGAACGTTTAATATTAAGGGATCCCTGCAATTTTAGCCCTTCTGTTCCTCACTCCAAACTTTCCTTTTCAACTTTTTTGGAAAGGAAAGAAAAAGGTGAAGTGGTTTCTTAATTTTTTCCAGAGCTGTACATTTCTGAAGTGGTGTTCAATTTTGTATTCCGTTGTATGTTGCAATGTGTTTGTGTACTCTGGATGGTGTGACAGTGATGATAAGCAATGGGGTTTTATGTCTCATTCAAGTAAAACAACAAGTCTCCCTCTCGCCATCTGACACTATTGGTGGTGGATTAATGAATCTGGTGGTTGGAAAGGACTGACATGCTCTGGCAATTTATTTCCTTTCAGAATTAATAGGAGGAACTTTTCCAAACAAAACATGATTACTATTGGCCCGAAGATCCCTGCCAGATGTCCCCTTAAGTTCCCAGAGTTCCCAGAAATATAATCTAAATCAATGGCAATCTCACACTCACCTATTCAAACAAGGGAATTGGTCCTTGTATTCGTAAACGTAAATCACAGATTTGTTTCAATGAGTGTTGTAGCCACTATTGTGTAAATTGTGCTTGAACAATGAGCCACACTTGTGTTTTCTTTGGCTGTCTGAGGAAACTCATGACAGCTACACTCAGATTGATAGACTGAGTGAAAGACAGGATGCCAGTCACCCATCCAAGTCATCCATTATATGACTTTCGCCTCAGGACTTCTCAAGTCTATCTTCACCTCCTTGCCTTTGTGAAAGAAAAACGGTAAATTCTTTTAAAAAAGAAAGACTACCTCACAATGCAAGATAAACTAAAAAGTGTCCCAAAAAGTCGTGACACTGGGTAAAATGAAAAAAGAACAGAATGCAAAGATGTCCAGATCATTTAAACACTTTTTTCAAACAAAAATAGTATGAAAACAACATTTCAAAAGATGAAACTGAGACTAATCATTGTTTCTTGAAAAATATATGCCCACTTTTATTTGATGCCACCAACATCCTTAAAAAAAGTTGGGACAGATTCAACCATAGACTGTAAAAGTTGTGTAATACTACTGTTTTATTATCTACAGTACCTAATTTCATTAAAGATATTGAGAATCCAGAGAAATCTCTGTATGATAGGGCCAAGGTCAAACACCAATACTGGATGGCCCTCAGGTGGCACTGCGTTAAAAACAGACACAATTCTGTAGTGGAAATCACTGTATGGGATCAGGAACATTTCCAAAAACCACTGTCTGTGAACACAGTATGTTGCTGCATCCACAAATCCACAAACTGCCATGCAATGAAGACACCATATATAAACAAGATCCAGGACCACTGATGCCTTCTCTGTGCCTGAGCCCTTTGAATAAGATGGACTGAAGCAAAATAGAAAACTGTTCGGTGGTCTGACAATTCAAAATGTTAAATTATTTTTAGGAATCATGGACGCAACATCCTCCAGACTAAAGAGGAGAGGGATCGTCCAACTTCTTATCAGTACACAGTTCAAAAGCCAGCATCCATGATGGTATGGTCTGTTCGCTCCACTACACCCGATTGTTACACACCATTAATGCTGAACAATATATAAAGGTTTTGGAGCAACATATGCTGCCATCCAGACAATGTATTTTTCAGGGAAGGCCTTGCTTATTTCAACAAACTACAATTCTGCATGTATTACAACAGCATGGCTCCATAGTGAATGAGCCTGGTGGCCTGCAGTCCAGACCTGTTGCCCATTGAAAAGACCTGTTGCCCATTGAAAACCCGGAACTGTTGAGCAGCTGAAATCTTATATCAAGCGAGAATGGAATACACTTATTTTCAAAACTAAAGCAATTGTTCTCCTCAATTCCCAAATGCTTACATAGTATTGTTAAAAGAAGTGGTGATGCAACACAGTGATAAACATGCCCCTGTCCCAACTTTATTTAAACGTGTTGCTGGCATCAACATAGTATGTTGACTTTGTACTATTTTCTATTAATTATAGGGCGGAAAGATTTGCACATCATTACATTCTGTTTTTATTAGCATTTTACACAACGTCCCAACTTTTTGAGAAATGGGGTTGTGGTATTTAATCTTAATACCAACATAACAGGATGCAAGATATTGACCACATATTATTACACCCATTTACATTAATTTGCGTTACTGTCTGTTCTTTTTCTTGGGAAAGAGGCCATTAATCTGTCAAACAGTTCCTACCACATTCACACCTAATTGATGGCTTTAGTATAATCCTATCCACCTCATCGATTCTGGGGCCCCTTCCTGTCAAACGTGTCTGAGGTCTTACCCCACGCTGGGAAATGGAAAGTACCTTTCTTCGTGTGCCTTAAGTTTCTGTGGAGCGTCTCTGCGGTCGGAGGCGATTGAAGACAGAAGAAAGGGGGTTGTGTTTGTCAGGATCGTGCGGGAAGCCACTGTTTAATTAACCTGGTATCCAGGCGGCAGCCATTACCTGTCGATTGTCTTGATAATCTCTGTAAATCGGGAAGTGAGGGAGGTGAGGTAGTCAACCAGGTATTACTGTTAGAGGCAGACGGGGGTGGGGGGGCACAGAGATGGAGAGACAGAGAGGGAGTCAGAGAGAGAGACAGAGAGGCAGACCGAACGAAACCTCCCACTGAAACAACACCCCCGAGGGCTTGGCCTGGTCCGCACGGTGTGATATACTACCTCTGACAGGTGATATTGGATCTTTGGCAGGTGCCGACCCATTCTGGATGCATACAGCTGCAGTCAAAGGGGGTGTAGAGCGAGGGGTCTGGGGAGAAGGGGAGGGCCCAAACCAGGCCACCAGGCTAGTGAATCATCACCACAGCCAACAGAGCTGGATTACAAACTATTCACCAGTCTGACTCTCGGAACGGAGGGACTCGACGGAGTCGTGTTGCGCACGTGTAAACCCCCCCCCGTGAACCCTCCACTCGCTGCTAGCGACACTTCGGAATGTGATGTCATCTGACGCGCGACCTTCTTTCAGCACGCCGTCAACGCCGGCCGACAACACGGAGCGGGGGTCGAGTGTGTGTGATGTGTGTTACACCCACGGTGACCCCCGGGTCACAGCTTTTGCATTCCGTTCGTCTATTGAGACCATGCCAGTCACATTATTTTGTGTGTGTGTGTGTGTGTGTGTGTGTGTGCGTGTGTGTGTGCGTGCCAAACTTGCAGTAAAGGTTGCCTTCTGGCAGACGTCTTTCGAGCTTTGTGAGGACACAGTCCCAACACGTGTGTCCCAGTCATTCATAGCTGATGACTGCTACAACATGAGGAACGAACACATTTGAACCAACAATCTGATTTCAATGAAACTCCCCTTCAAAATGTATAAACACATCCAGTCAACAATCTTCCCTTTAAAACCTATTGCAACTGTTTAACAACCTCCCCTTTAAAACCTATAGCAAGAGTTAACATCCTCCCCTTCAAAACCTACAGAAAGAGTTAACAAATGCTCTTTTAAAACCTATAGAAACATTCAACTAACAACCTCTCCTTTATCTTCTAAACAACATACAAACAATCCTTAAACGTATTTCACTATATAAACTCAAATCCAATGAAAGGGCAGCAGCCCGGGAGTTCGAACGTCACCAAAAGATTGCTGGTTTGAATCCCAAGCCAACAATCTGTCGTTCTGTCATTGACTTTAGATGTAGTTTAGAAGAGCATCTTATTAATACATAACTAAAATGGGAATTTTGCTCATATTCTGGAGTGGAAAACCATACAGTCTGAGTCACAGAGAAGACAGCCGTTTTACACACACGCACACACACACAGTTTGTTGACGTCTCTGATATACCCAGGGAGCAGATGACACTAGCGCTGACCTCTCTGTAGTCTTCCTGTCCGGTAGCTGAACCTTGGCCTGACCAGCCTTATCTGGTCAAACTGGGCGGCAGGGGAACGGACAGACAGAGGCTTTGAAGCCACGCTTGTGTTGCGATGCAATCAGGCAGACCGCTTTGGGCTACAAACACCACCCCGCTCAACCCACCTCCGACACACAAACACAGAGGCAGGCACACACACCTGACGGTGTTCTCTCTCTCTCAATACAAATATATATATACATACATACACACACACACAGTATATTCACAGTATATATACACAGTATATTAGTAATGGCAGAGACACAGGGAATGGACACAGTGCCAGTGTTCCGGGCCCTGGAGGATATTTTATGAACAAAATAACAGAAAGTACATTAAACATAACTACAAATCGCTGGGCGGGGTTGAGTGCCCTGCTCATTTTTACCCCTCTTTGGCTCAGAGCTGCTTTTAGGGACCCATTTATCAAACCCCTGATGAAACTTGATTTGGGCACGTGTGCTATATAAATACAGTCCAATGTCAGGTAGCCTATACATACATTTACAAATACACACATATATATATATATATACACAAATGACCAGGAGTCAAAAGAGGCCTGGAAGGTTAGGGGGAGTTGAGAAGTGTGTTGAACGTGTGTCACGTACAATCTTATAACTCCTCAGTCATTTCCAATCACAGAGGACATCTGGGAATCTCCCAGGGAATCTGGAATTGAAAAGACATCATTGGAGGAACCCAGGGGATTGGCCTCGTATTTTCCACCCTGGACAGTCAAATAAATAAAGATTATCTGAGAGACAGAGCATTTCCCATGGGCCAGCAACTTTCTGCTAGCAGTATGATATGCACAGTTGAATATGCAGTACAACTCCTTACTGGAAGACACCTAGACCATTCTCATATTACCACACCAACCCCAAACAAATGGTACCTCCTCAGTTATTTGATCTTGCCTCTGTCCTTCCCAGCAGGGTACCAGGAACTACGGGGTATCAAGACTGGCCAGCTGGGTCTGTACGGTCTGGTCCGGTAGTGTGAAAAGCCTTTCTTTGGGTCCATTGATTTGATATCTGTTTGTCTATGACATAGTTATGGTTAATACCAAATGTACACTTAAAATGGTGTGTGTTTGACTGGCTCTACTGCTGCACATCCTGGGGACCATATTTTGTGGCCTGAATGTGGGGACGAGATTCAAATAGTAGATGAGTTGTCTGTTATTCCAGGAAATATAGGACCGGCAGTTCTCATACAGACTGTCATACTTTGGTGCCAAAATACATTACAGCCTCTCCTAGCCTTACTTCTGGTGTGGCCGGTTACATCTAGATCATCCCTAACAAAGAATCTATGTGAAATTTCAAGTTGGCCCAGTTTTTTTCAATTATTTCCCATTATGTAAAATACTTTCTAATTTCATCTGTAGCGAACCACTTTGACGCTTTCATCTTCCGCTAACAGCTTCCACTACACGGGGAGGGAAACAATGCCCTGCGACTCACAGATATTGATTTGGATTAGTCTCTGTCACGTTCAAAGATTGCGTAAATGAGAGCTCCTTCGCCCCCCCCCACACCCCAGCTGCACCCCTCCCTTTTCCACATGTCCTCCCGGTCTCTCTCCCCAGCACCCTTCTCTTCTCCAACCCCCTCCCCTCTCCGTTTCACGTCTCCCTGCTTCATCTTCCCTCTCACCCTTTGATGTGTCTCCTTTCATTCTCAGCTTAATGGAATCCGCGGTGCCGCCGTTGCCTATCGGTGGCAGGATCACGGATCCGTCCCGGGGTTCAGCGCGGCGCGGAGTGGCGCGGCGCGGCGCCGCGTGCCTCCCGTCTGGTGAGTGGGTGCCGAGATACAGGCCGTGAAACAACGCGAGCCGCCTCGAGGGCCTCTGAGGGAACACGTCTCCCGTGTCCGTCCCAGAGAAGCGCCATGGGAGACGAGGGGCTGCGTGGAAGTGTCGCTGAGGGTTTGACACCAGTGTCCGTCGATAGCATCAACAAAAAGGACCTGCTTCAGAGGAAAACACACCGGCAGTCAGTAACGAAAAAAATAAAGCTGTGGATTTCATCATCCTTAGTTTGACAGTTGGTTCAATATCTCCTCACCTCTCCCCACCTCCACGTCAATAGCTGACATGTAAGGAGTATTGTGTTGCATGTGGTAATGTCTGGTGGTTACGGCACGTTCCCACAACCCAACGTGAAGGCTTTTAAATTCAGGCTGCATTCGGGCAATCAAAGGAGGATTCACGCTGCCTACAATCTCTCGCAACACCGGATGTCTTCTGGTAACCACGGCACTGGGACCAGCCTCCGTGTGGTTTATGACAGGCTTCAGGGCCACGAGGCGTTTCGCCATTAGAGGCCCAGCTAGACACACACCATCCCGATCCGGGAGGCGGTCCAGGCACATAAATCAAAGCAGGTGGTTTCCTCCTTCCTCCCTCCTCCCAAAATGTCTCCACCGCAGGAGGGAGTGGGGAAGGTTGGGAGGCACAGGGAGAGAGGAGGGAGTGAAGGAGCGCCAGAGAGTGGAAGACGATGTAGTGCTTGCGGGCGCCGGGCAGGGTTATGAGAGCGCTGATAAAAGTCGGCCTGTAAATCAATTCCTCATCCCTTATCAAAGGCATATTTCAATCGGTGTGTACCATTTAACTAGCATGCTAGTAAAAAAGAAAAGGAAAGAAAAAGACGGGCTCGGGGCTTCCATCTGTTGAAACTAAACACACATTCACACACTACGAGAACTGATCTGAGGCATGCTCTGAATTAGCCCACAGCCATGTATTAATACAGTATTCAAAGACACAGGGAGTCATGTTCAAACACAAGGCTATGAAGGGGAAAGCCCCTGTACTCTACGGTGCTTTAGGCCCATCCATCCGTCCATCCACCCAAAGATACTCCAGGTTAATTAACTGTCTAATGCACATGTAACAGCACATATTGTCTTTTACAGTAGCTGTGGTTGGATCCATAGGTGTTTTCCCTGCTCGACTGGCCATTCGCGTCTATCTTTGTTTTCGGTTTGTTCGATGTACGATGGATTTGATTGCTACTGCATAGTTAAGTTCTGTCCACCATTGAGTGTATGGTGGACCTCTTTTCTATAGATGTATTTTCTGCCTGACTGGAATTTTTGTAAGTAATTCAGTTGGCAACTAATGTAACTTGGAATTTTTTCAATGCGGCACTTTGGTTCATATGAACTAAAATGGTTTAGTTGCTACATGGTGTTTGCATAACTGCTAGATATCAATACTGGGAGTTTATGGATACAATTAGCATGCTAACTATTCCAGTAGGCTTCAAGTTCTTGTACAAAGCATTTACTGGGCACATATACAAACAAAATTATCCACAAGTTCATCTAAACTCTGGGATGTAGATAAATGGATTTACTTCCAAAATCCCCAACTCTACCTTTACATCCATCTGAGTGTATGTGAGAGTGAAAGAGACTGCGAGCGTCCTTGTTTTACTATGCTTGTGAGGACCGAAAAATATCTCTGCAGGCTCCTAAAAATGTGGGGACATTTCCCTAGGTTACATGGGGGAAAAGCCTATTTCAGGCCAAGGTGTTAGGTCCAGTGTCAATGTCAATGTTGCGTTCAAGGGTTAGGTTTAGGGTTACGTAAGTGTTATGTTCATGTTAGGGAAAATAAGAAAATGTGCGAGTGTGTGGTCTATCAAAAATATCTATAACAGGGGAATTAGTGTCAACGGAACTTGGTACCCCGGAGACTTTATACCTCAGGACCTCCTGCTTGGTTTGGACTTTGGATGTTTCTGTCTGAGCTCGACGACATACTCATCACAGCATACATGTGTTTCAGCACAGTTCAAAAACATATCATATGTGATCCCATGCAGGAATTGAATCCACAATGTTCTCATTGAGTTTGGGGGGAATTTTCCCAATGCGTCTGGAGAGGTTCGACGTCTAAAGAGACTTGACCCTGGAGTTGGATGTCGGAGATGTACTCCCCTCCACCTCGACGTGCCCGTTCATCTCTTGTATTCCTATTTTAGTTGTGAATTGGGCAACGACTGATAATTGGGACAGGAGGTTCCATTCTACTCAGATGCGCCAATCCAGAGTACGCATTCCTGACTGTCATTAAAACAAGAGGTCAGAAGAGGCGTGAATTCTCACCTGCACACCAAGTGAACTTTGAATCCGGCACTCAGAACTCACCAGTTTGTGAAAGACACACACCCACACAGGCAAACACACACACCCACACACACACACACACACACACACTCATGAAACAGAGAGCTCCCTTTCCAAAGCCCATCTGACTGTACATCTAGGCAGTAAGTGCTGGGTTTGAAAGTCTGGGTGGTTCAGGGACAAGCAGAGAGGGGATTGGGACCAGGGAAATGGGGGAACATTGAGCAGGCTGGCAGGCTTCTCCACCCCTCCTGTAGTCCAGTATCAACAAGCGGGGCCCAGCTGTATTCATCTGGGGATTAAAGCCACCTGCTGTCTCGTCCTGCAGGCCTTTTCTACTGCACTGCAAACATACCTGCATCGTTCAGGGAATGGAACAGTGGAGAGGGGGGTTGGGGGGGGGCGCAGGGCACGCACGCACGCACGTGCGCTCTCACAGATGAGCGAAGACACAGGCCCAGCCAGCCGTACTGAGGAGACGGCTTCAGTGTTTGTTTTCTTTTTTTCCTAAATACCTTGAGATTTTTTGCCGAGCTGGTCTGGAGCGCCGGTTGGGAGGGGGTTCGCTTTAGAAACGATCCCTTGCTTCATTTCCGTCTGTCAAGCTCAGTCAACGACACATCAATCAGCTACGCACTCGGGGCGGCCAGCTAGTTAGCCTGTCCGGCTCACAGGCGCTAATGTTAGCGATAGATGGTGATAAGCTATCGAGCACAGCACAGGAGTGCCTCGCCTCCCCAGTTTTTGGTAAATATTTGGCCCAGCTGTAACTGCCAGGAAGAAGTGAGGTAACAACTGCCAGGAGATGATACAGCAGCATACATTTAGGTGATTAACCAGTAACTGAAGGGATACTTTTGAAAATTGCACTTCAAAGTCGGTAGACGTGCATCGTAAAAGTGTCAGTGATTCGAATCATAGCGCGGTCACTGATGCAGAATTGAGGGTAAAAGGTTGTTGATATTGAAATCATATTAATCACAGTTGGAGCTCCAGACAGACAGGCAGACAGATAGATAGACAGTCTCCAGTCATAGCGTTTAATCCGTCATCCTCTTTGTAGTGAAGACATTTTGTGTACTCTAGACTCTGGAGTCATTTGCAGGGTTCAGTTAATGGTTGGATTCATTGGCCCCGCGGTGGCTTGGCAAGGGGTTTTGTGGGTTGGAAAAGCATTTAAGCTGGATTCACAGTGGGAATCCCCACAGAGAGAGAGACCTAAACCGAGAATTACGGCGACTCTCTTTGAAGACTGGGAAATACCAGTTGTTACGTTTTCCTAAAGTGCGAGGCAAGGAACCGTCGCGGGTTGGGACCTTTCATTTTTGTCTTCGTATAAATAAAACTGAATTTGAACCAAACGCAAACATACACACAGGTACGCACACAAACACAAAATACTATGTATTGCAAAGCCTGTGTGACATTCTGTAGGTGTAACTGACAAACAGATGGACAGACAGACAGACAGACAGACACACACACACAAATACACACACACACACACATCCACACACCCTGCGTTAAAGTATAGAAGGCAGCCCGCCTCAGTTCTCCAAAGGCACTTTTCCTAATCTGATCCATGCAGCCGGCTGTGGTGTCCACTCACAACACAGGACCCCTCCAAAAGACACCGTACAGGAGCTCCTCACAGGTGGCTGGCCCTCTGCCAGAACAGAAACGTACAGATATGGAAGCTGCCTACCACTGAATGAGTCACACTCCGTTGGAGACCATACAGCTAATCACACACACACACAAACACACACACAAAGAGGGATAATTCCCTGTAGCCCACATGAAAGAGCGTGGCAGAGCGCCAAGCCTGGGCTACCTGGAGACAAAGAAGGGCATCACCTCTGGGGGTTTTGATGTTCATCTGGGACCCAGCATGCTGATGGATGGGGGCTACATGGGCCGGGCCTGGTGTGTGTGTGTGTGCGTGTGTGCGCGCACGAGCGCACGTGCGCCACATCTCTGCAAATGTGTGTGTTCTTACATCTGTGTGTGCATGTCTGAATGTGAATGCGTGCCGACATCTGTGTGTGTGTGTGTGTGTGTGTGCGTGCACGTGCGTGTGTACAAGCCTGCGAGCGGTGCTGCTCCCAGAGTGCCGCCTCGCCACAGACCTGCAATTAATCTCTCCGACATGCATTTTCCCCCTTGGGGGGTGTGCTGTATTGATCCCGATCCCCCCGGGGGGTCTGTACACGCGTTCTGGGAGGTGGAGGCACGGGGGAGAGGGGCAGAGAGCCGGGATCCACCTCTGGGAGAGCAGAGAGGGCCCTATGGACCCAGGCGAATCACCGGCAGATACCTGAAGCCAGTCAACTCCTCTTTACTACAGCACAGTAGACTACAGTGGCAAACGCACACCAGCAATAAGCTACAGGGTGTGATGCAACATGGAGATGGGTGAAGAAGGCAGTAGTGTCGGCAAACTATACTGTATATAAAATCCCAGATGTCAGGCCTATATTATTAACTACAGTTAGAACAACACAAAACCCTCAGAAACTGTTATCATTAGCTTGTACTACCACACACTCTGACACATGTTAGTATTCAGCGTTTGCCCAGAAGTAAATATCTAGCCTTAGGTGAGGCGAAAACTCAGGTTAGATATTATGATCACGCTCCGGTAAAGAGGTTAAGGTATTTTCTTTTCCATTATTATTCCAGATAGCTATGCAAACAACACATTTGTATTTACTTTAATGACCTTGTAGCAGTTAAGGTTAACTGCCATGCTCTCAAGGCAGGTTTTTACCAATGCTCTTGACCACTGAACTACCATGCTGCCCAAGATATTGATTCTAAATGTAAAAAATAAGGGTTAAAATTGGCAGTTAAAGTTTATTCAAGTGTTGGCCCTCACCATTTCCCATAACGGTTGGTTTTCAAACACGCAGCACGTTTTACGTACCTAGATAATGTCAAATACGCACTTCGACGTCAAATAAGACCTAACCTCCCCACGCAACTCATGTGCTCGAGGTACATTGGCAGTGAGGTGCACTAACAACGGGGTACAGTGGTAGCACGTGCTAATGATCTCGTCGGGGGAGGGGTGTGGGCGATGAGGTAGGAGAGGAGGGGATGCTTATCTTCACCCCGCCGCTATGTTGCTCTTAATTAAAACTCCTATCAGTGGCTTTGAAGTTAATGAGTCAGTTTGGTTATGAGGGGGAAAAAAGAAAATGAAGGGCTGATATACAGTAGGGTATATTTGTAAGGCGCCACGTGCAGCACAGCTTTTGATTTCTCAGTTATTCGACACCATGTTCAATGTGCGTTACCGAATGGCATAGAAGGAAGCTGATTGTTGATGCTGCAGCGGCGTGAAGAGACGTACCACGTTTGTCCTGAGCGTTATTAAACAGCCAACCAACCCAGAGGTAAAAACAAGTTAAAATATGTAATGTAAGTGATAAAGGAACGCAGCACAGCTCCTTCTACATTGTGGAACTTGAATGAGTTTAATCTTATCGCTGGATGGTGTTCACGGTTCCTGATGATATTTCTCTCTCGTTTGCACCCTCGCCGCTGTCTCTCTCTCTATCATTCTCCCTTTCTCTCTATCATTCTCCCTTTCTCTCTCCCTCTCTCTTTCTCTGCTCCCGGTGCTTTCAGTCCTCTCAGATTACAGTCGAATATTACAGTGCGTGACCAATCTCCAATTAACCAAATGTTGCCGGGGTACAGTATCGTCCGTGACTCCTTTCATGGCCCTTTAAATGTATTTTCAGGCACTGGAATATAGTCAGTGCATTTCAGAATATGGCTGCTTGTTAAAACCGAACCCCCTCACTTTTTGACTTGGCACCAATGTAAGCTTAACCCAAATATATCAATCTCACTGTAATATATTCGAAATAAGTAAAGACGAATTAACGAGAACCTCTAAATCTATTTTATTCAACTGAATTCCCACCGCAGTTCCACTATAGAAAGACTGACCGATGCGTTTTATTTTTCATATGTGAAGAATTTGCAGTAAGACGAATGAAGCGTTGACGGGCCTTGACGACATCCCACAAACCACCGGTCAACGCGCGCAAGCCGTAGCCAGTCCACACATTTCTCCCCTTTGGATGTTCTTCCCTCCGACATGCCTTGGCAGTCCTGCCGGAGTTACGTGACATGTGTTACGTATCTATTGTGATGTTAATGGTCCGTGTCTCATACTCACATCCATATGCCGTCATTCTTTTAAATGCTAATTGGAAAATAATTAGAGGCTAAAGGTTTATTCTCTCTTCAAACAGCATGGGCGGAATAAATCACGGCCTGGCAGCGGAGCTGGTCATGGTTCTAACCACTGCCACAGTGCCAGAACCTTGCAGAGATATTTTATTAAAATCTCCGTAATTTTTTCATATTTATTTTTCTTTAAATAGCATCTTGGCCTTTCCTTCAATAAGTTGTGATTACATTTTTTATAAATGGTGTGAACAAATGTATTTTAGACGGTCTGAACAAATGTGGGCGTCTGGTTGGGATGACTTCTCGTCATCACACACAAACTTCTGTCACAAGTTGGGTAAGTGCTGTCAGAACTCTTTTTTCTATTTTGGTACCTGGCTCTGAGTGAACTTCTTCGCTTGTATTCAATTGTACCTTTAATGTTGCTTTTCGCACTGATATCTGTGACATGTCTCTAGCTCTATCTGTCTCTCTACCTCTCTTTTCCAGTCAGAGATGAACTTCAGAGATAGCCGAACGCTTTCTTTACTTCCTTCACTCTTCTCCCCACCGCCCCCTCCCATTGTTTCCTGCCTTTAAAGGCAGTTTTCCCTCTTTCACACCAGCAATCATTCATACAGCACCACTCTCTCTACATTCCGTATTTATGTACTTCGGTGTTCCATTTTTACTAAATGTGTTATTTTTGTGGCGAGTTGATAATGTCATGTGATAGATGAAAATAAGATGGATGCTACAATTGAAAGCCAAGGGACTCTACATGCAGTCACCTCCAAAATGCCTGACACCTTTGGTAAAGATGAGAATAAATAACACAAGAAATTATCTATATTGTACATTTCCAACATTTGTAATATAATGTGCTTTTCATGATGCAACAACATTAACCAAAATTACACATTCCTAAAAAAAAGTATATGTATTGGGTCAGGCGTTGGGTCAGGCGTTCAGTCAGGCTTTGGGTCAGGTATTCGGTCAGGTGCAGATGTCTTGCTGTGGTATGGGTTTGAATATACCACAGCTTAGTTCTATAGGTCCAGGCATTTGCAATGCGTTGTCTCTATGAACAGCTCTTAGTCGTGGTTAATTGGGCGTATACTAAACACCCTTGTGCCTTATTGCTTACATATATGAATTCAGCCAATCAGCATTCAGGATACAACAGTTTTTTTTAAGACGGGCAGTCAGATAATTAAGTCTGGGTGTGTACTGCTGATGAGGAAGAATGTGTGCATAATGGAGATGGGATGTAGCCGCATGGAAATGGAACTAAGCCGGTGCCACCAGGTTTAGAGGACAGGTGTAACTACAGGTGCCAATAATATTTGAAAAAATGTATTACGTTTTCTCTGAGCAATTTTGTTTGTATAAAATAATATAATATAATAATGTTTATTTATAATAATATAATAATATATATTCACTTTACTGGTGCAGTCTATGACTTTTTGAATCTAGCACATAACCAGTTGTTTAATTCATAGGACCTTTTTGTTTATCTTTGTGGCGATCATTTGGGGGGTAATCGTATGCTAAACAAGATTTCAGCAAATAGAAAATAGTACTTTTTCCTGTATAATATTATTTATTAACTGCATGTATGCCTCATTTTATAATGTAGGAACGATACAATTTGTAACAACTTGACAACATTTCTGTTCATGTCAAAACTTACACTATGGACAATCTTGTAGTTGAAATCGTTTTTTGATAGGTCTGCAGCTTATAATTCTGAATACTTTTTCAATTTATAAAATGCTTTTCTCGCTGCTGGAACACCATTAGTCAGCATGACATCTTTTGAAAAGAACAACAACTAAGGAAATTAAAAGATCTGAGAGAGAGAAAAACTTAGGTAAGAGAATATTTTGTTTTTATTTTTGTTGTTCCTTTAGTTCTTCAAAGGTCTAGCTGGGGCTTTAAACATCCCCAGCGTTTTCTCCAATCGAGCTGATAGCTATTTCCAAAACGAGGCAACACTGCACCTGGAAATTGGTTGTCTGGAGGCCGAAGGTGGAATATAATTCGCCTGAGCATCTTGAGAAAATGCATCTGCCGAAGGACACAAGGAGTCCTCACTAGGGTTAAACCTTTGTTCCTTAAGAGCCCCCCCAAGCCTCTCTCTCGGGTCCTGGCATCAGCGTAATTGGAGATCATTACGGTCCCACAATGCAACCCTCTCATAGCTCTGTCTCCGTAATGGAAATGAATTGTGTTGTTTGGAGCATGGCAGCTTCTCGCAACAACAGAATGAAAACGGGGGGCATGGAGTGGCGGAGATGTAGAGAGGTGCGTCCTTTTCTCCAAATTGAAACAGAGTGGAGACATCACGTTCCGGGCACCTATTGGTTAGCCGAGTAGCCAAAACGAGACATATTATTGGCTTACGTTTGTAGCCCCGCGTTTTTGTTTTGTTTGGCTGTAGTGTGGTCGGGATAGTTTGGGGGGAGTGTAGGGGGGGGGTCTCCCCTCTGCACACTTCAAAAGAATTTGTAACAAACCTAATTCATCACAAGCGTAGGATGAGCTTGTAAGAAAGATGAAAGTCAGTTGGCATGGAAACTGAAAGCACATCGGCGATCGGGAGGGAGCACAAAAGGCTGTCGGTGTTGCATTTTCTACAACAGGAGAGGATCCAGAATGGTTTTAAGTGCTATCATGACCTTCCCAAGAAAATTACCCAATCTTGGCTAATTAGAATGCTCAATTTATATTTATTCTAGACAAGTCCGTGTTCATTATGGTTCTCCATGGATTATCAATGTTCCTTACCAGGTGTATTGTTGCCTATAACGTTTTCCCCTATAGAACATTTTAAAAACGTAAGTGGATGGAAAGGGATGGTTTACGATTACATTAGATTAATCAATGAAATAACCAATATCTAAATATATGTATTAAACAATATGTGTCTAACTCTCTTAGGCATGGCGCACAAACACACACACACACAAACACACAAACACACACACAAACACACACACACACACACACACACACTGAGGGTAGACATTAATTGGAGAGTAGTAAGCCAGCAGTATGTGTTACTTTCATCTCATCACAGAAAGGGGAATTCCACACATCACAGCTGCATAGACCTCCAATGTAGCATAACACACACACACACGCGCACACACACGCACGCACGCACACACACACACACACACACAAATAGACATACTGTACATACAAACAACCCTGTTTCCCAAAAAGTTGTGACACTGTATAAATACAAATATAAACAGAATGCAACGATGTGCAAATCGTTTAAACATATATTCAATTGGAAATAGTACAAAGACAACATATCAAATGATGAAACTGAGAAAATTAATTGTATTTGGAAAGATTCATGCCCATTTTACAAAATTCTGTAAGCATTTGAGAAGAGAGGACATTAATTGCTGTAGTTTATAAACTAACATGTATGCCCATTCCTTCTTGATATAGGATTGCAGCTGCTCAACAGTTCGGGGTTTCTTTTGTCGTATTTTTCGTTTCATAATGCGCCAAATGTTTTCAATGGGTGACAGGTCTGGACTGCAGGCAGGCCATTTTGCACCCACTACAGAGCCATGCCGTTGTAATACGTGCAGAATGTGGTTTGGCTTTGTCTTGCTGAAATAAGCAAGGCCTTCCATGAAAAATACATTGTCTGGATGGTGGCATATGTTGTTCCATAACCTGTATATATTGTTCAGCATTGATGGTGACTTCACAGATGTGCAAGTCACCCATGACATGTGCACTAATGCGCCCCCATACCATCACAGATGCTGGCTTCTGAACTGTGTGCTGATAACAAGCCAGATGGTCCCTCTCCACTTTAGTCCAGGGGACGCAGCGTCCATGATTCCCAAAAATAAATCCAGATTTTGATTGATAAGACCACGGGACAGTTTTGCAGTTTGCCTCAGTCCGTCTTAAATGAGCTCAGGCCCAGAGAAGGTGGCTGCGGTTTTGGATCTTGTTTATATCTGGTGTCTTCTTTGCATGGTACAGTTTTAGCTTGTACTGTGTTCACAGACAGTGGTTTTCGGAAATGCTCCTGAGCCCATGCAGTGATTTCCACTACAGAATCCTGTTTATAATGCAGTGCTACCTGAGCGCCCAAAGATCACGGCCATCCAATATTGGTTTTCGGCCTTGTCCCTTGCATAGACAGATTTCTCCGGATTCTCTGAATATTTTAATGTACATTTTGTACATTTAATGTACATTTTGCCCAGCATCCCAACTTTTTTGGAAATGGGGTTTGTACATAAAGGGTCAATATTGCACATTGACATTTGTTCGAGGGTAAAAAGAATGTGAGAAAAAAAGTGAGAGAAAGAGTTTCTACTATGTGAGCCAAACCAGCATACTGTAAGCATTTCCTGAACAAAAGTGAAACACCAGCATTTTAAAAACAAAACCGCCAATCATTACCGCTAAGTGCTGTCATATGAAAACACTATGGCCTCCAAACATCTACGGTCAAAACAATTCAATTGGAACTCTGAGCCCCTCTAAACAGGTAAACCACTAGCACTCCCCCCTCTCTCCTTCCCAGACTCTCTCTCTCTGTTTCCCTCTATCTCTCCTCTCTGGAGTTTGATCTAACAGTAGGCTGTATCCCGCAGTGTCACAAACACACAGTGGCGGCAGCTTGGCGGCTTCAAAGGGCATCAGAGACAGGTTTTTAAAAGGAAAATATGAAATATTCATTTTCCAGGACATAGAATGAAAATATAAATGGAATAAGTGTGGGGGGGGTGGAGAAAATAAGTGCATTTGTCGTATGTGACAATAAATTGCTCAACACGAAAACCTTTGAGCTTGTCTTTGTGTCAGTCCTTGTTTTTTTCCCCTTTTATAGTCGGATGCTAACAACTGCAAGGCTTTAGTAGATTCATGCAGTAATGTTCGGTTGGTTTGATCATTGTCTGAAATTTTTGATATTTCCAATGTTCAGACATCACAATGACCCGAGAATGAATGAATGGTGACAGAGCAGGGAGCCGACTGGATTAAAAAAACTATTTTTACATTTCACATTTTAGTCATTTCGCAAATTGAATACAAATATGTTAAGAAAGTAACAATGAACCGTGTGTAAATATAACTCTCCACACTCCTGATGATTGATTTTCGTGTGAATATTTGCGCTGTGATTCCAGAGGTGTAAAAAGTACACAATATAAATAACTGTGCTCCACTGTGTTCACCAATTTAGGGAGGCTCATCTCTAAGTGACCAATTAAATAATCAGGAAGAACTTCCCTAAACTGGCAAACCCGGCCTAGTAATTTTCCTTTGTCCTCCTTACTCCACCGTGTATTCCTACCAAACTAATTGGTTACGGATAAAAGGAAAGTGTGATGACGTGCTACAGATAAAAAAGTAGGCCTATGTTTTCCTTTAATCTGCCAAATGAAAAGTGACACAGTTTTGTCTGGAAAAGGTTTTTGCTATAATAAATGATGCATGACGTGCTACCTAACCTACATCATGATGGAATGGTTATCGATAAGTGTAAGGATTTATTTGTCAAACGATCCATTTTTAGCCAAACATCTATCATGACGTCACCAGGACAAGAGCCTCCATGTTCACTGGAAAGCTGCATCAAGCTCATCAATGTGCACTTTCACCACTTTAACAATCCCAACTTATTTAACATGAAGCCTGATATTGTCATTGGGTCTTTGTGGGAGAATAATTCATCAAAGGCGTGACATGAAAGATAACTTCGAAATGATGCTCATGTGATCAATATTTGTTCAGGCACTTCCTCTGCCGTTTAGCGCTCGGTTCATTTTACCGTAACAAAATGACACGGCAGATTTTTCTGTTGACACCACCTTTTTTTGTTCACGCACTATGACTTTACAAGCATAACAAGGGGAGATTAAAAAACGTGGTTATTGTAGAAAAGGAATGATGCAGAGATGTTATGAAATGTGAGAGTTTAGGACATTCTGAGTATCTAAGAATGTTTTTTTCCCAGTCACTTGGTTTGGAATCTTCTGCACACAAAAACACACACACAAACACACACTCTTAATCATTAGACATCTCTAAAACTTCTTACTGTATGAGACCTCAGGGAGTCTTTCTCTGGCCAACTTTACTTTGTACGATCGAGACTCTTTCTGCCCTCAATTAAAAGTTTTTCATTTCGTAGCTCGTTACGGCTCGGCATGAGCTCCTCATTTTATTAAACTTGAGGTTCTCTGCCGTTTCCATGGTCCGTAATGAACTATCAACAAAATATCCCATTGGGTCTCAGTGTCAGGAGCAGCTTATCCTCATGCCCTATTTAAAATAGGGCACTACACAGGAAGTGGGCTGTCATTGGGGAGGAAGCCTTTGTGTCCCCCAACAAACTGAGGAGCGGCAACATCCCTCTCAAGTGATCTCATGTTGTTGCTTATCAACATGATCTGGGATATTGATCTCACCCAATTAAAAGAAGTTACTGGATGTTGTTTTCTTCGTCTATCGCCTCATCCATAAGCCTCTCTCTCATGGTCGCTTGTTTACAGCCGAATCGCTTCATAAACAGAGATAGCCAACTCCGACTGAACACACACACAAACACACACACGAGCGCACACAGCATAAAAAATCCCAAAGCAATTTGAAAACCAAATGCACGCAAACATGACTTTTTCTCTTCCCCCAACCCTTCTACTATGCACTTTGAAAAGGGGACAACTTAATCCTCCCCCATTTAAGAGGAATCACTTGTAAAACCTGAAAGACGAGAGTCGGGCTTCAAGCTGATAGGGGGCTAGAATGCTTCTTCCGTGTGACGGGGGTGACATCGGCCGGGGGTCGAAACCTGTGAGGCCTCTTCAAGGCAACATGAACGAATGACTCCCTCGCACTTGTCTCCTAAGTATCTGAAGGGGTTGAAGGACTTAGGGGATTACCCAGGGTCCTCTGTGCCCTGGTGAATACCGCGGGGCTGCCGCGCTAAGAGCAGGGATCAGGAGGATCTCGGACGATTTGCTAATCTTGGGGTACTGACGGTCCCATCCCGAGGGAAACGCCAACCTTTGGCCCCTCCCGCTGGCCTGTTGAAGGCGTGTCTCTGTGTCCAGAGTGGTCAGGCTTAGGTGAGTGTCATCACCAAACGTGATGGATGAGAGTGCGGAGTTTCAAACGTTTCTTGTTTTTTCTTCATCAAATCCGAGTGTTGGTTTGACTTTGTTTTGTTTCCAATCCAACTTAAACACCTCGGACTGAACGAACAGACCTCCCATACCTGCTCCCAACTGACTTTCAGGGGGTTTCCCTAACTCGACACTGTGACTACATGCCTCGCCAAACACCCTGAAACCATGGATTATGGGAGTTTTCTCCCTCCCTCGCTTCCCCCTCCTTTTTTACTTGCCCCTCTTCCCTCTCCAACCCACCTCACCCCTGTTTATCTCTCATCCCTGTCTCTCTCTCTCATTCCTGTCTCTCTCTCTCATCCCTGTCTCTCTCTCTCATCCCTGTCGCTCTCTCATCCCTGTCTATCTCTCATCCCTGTCTCTCTCTCTCTTTCCTGTCTATCTCTCATCCCTGTCTCTCTCTCCCCTGCCTCTCTCTCTCCCCTGTCTATCTTTCGTCTTCAGGAGACGCTCCAGGTCCAATGCGTTACTAGGCCCGTCCATGACACCAGCCGGCACACGTTGAAAGGCAGGGTTGATATTCTTTAATGTGGCTCCAGAACCTGATATCTGGTCCTCCGGGCTCCTAATGAGGTGCAGAACACACACACACACACACACAGCCGCCAATGATCATTATCAGTGAAGGGGCCGTATCCAGACCCCCCCCTTAGGAGACGGCGCTCCCACCCGATCCACCCTTCCACAGCCCCCCCCGGCTACCTGGACGTCATTGGAGCTCAGCAGGTAAAAACCCATCTAGTCCCGCCTACTCCCATCAGTCACTCCACCCTGGCGATGACCCGTTCCACTGCCTCGCCGTCTGTCAGAGCAGAGGCAGTGTGTCGTCCGGGGACTGAGATCCACGCGCCACACAGCCAAGAGGTGGACTGATGCCACGGAGACAGTAGCTAAGCGATGCACCGATGTAATGACAGTAAGGTTTGAGGGTAGTGCCAGTGGGGAATGAGGAGAGGGTGGGCAGGGTAACAGGGCAGGTAAAGGAAGCGGTCGAAGGAACGGATCGATGGGTTTGAAAAATGGCAGTGGTTAAACGGAGAGAGTGACAGAGGGGGAGAGGGGGAGAATCAGGAGGGAGACATGTAGCGGTGCACAGACCACGCACACTGCGCCACCAAGAAGCGTGTAAGCCTTTTCACTTACTGCTAACTGGCTCTGACAAAAATGCAAAGCTGGTACATCGTTTGGTTTCAGATCTCTGCGACCAAATCTCTTTAGTGGGAAGATCAGGTACCCCTCCTCCATCTCCCTACACCACAAGATAGGACATTTTAGTTTGTGCTCTTTTAAAACTAAACTGGCTTGCATTTTCAAGCCTTTCAATAACTGAATCTGGTGTTCCAGTTGTAGGTAAATAGGGAAGAAGTGAAATGTCTGCGTGAGAGGAAACTTTTGGGTCTGTCTGATGAGGTAAGCTTGGCGAGGTAGCAAGACGTCAAAGGCCCGCCCGAACTTGTAGTTGAATATTTTACGTCAGCACACATTTGGCTCTATACCTGTTCTGATGACATAAATGTTTAAAACTCTCCAAACGTGATACTGTATGAAGATTACCTCATAAAACCAAACATATAAAAGCGCCTAAGCCTGTCATTATCGCACACCTTATTTTCCATGTTTATCCCCAAAACGTTTTTTTGGACAAAATGAAACACAGTGTTGCAGGGCTCAGTTAGGGCTTCTATGAAACGCCATTGCTTTTGCTGTCAATAGCAGTTTCCAGCAACTTAGTCCTGACTTGATCAGCATGTGCACCTTTATGATATAGGAAAGGACTCCACTTGCAGAGTTAGATTTATGAGTGTGTGTGTGTGCATGTTGGCGGTACTAATCCCCAGCACCATCAAAGGAGTCAGTAAACTGCACTACCCCCTGGATAGAGGCAAGTTTAAAAGAGGAATGGAGTGACATGAAGAGGAGCAGAAGAAAGGTTAAGGGAGGAGGGGGGAGGAGAGAAGGAGAGGTGGATGAAGGAGGTTAAGAGAGGAGAGGAGGAGAGGAGAAGGTATGAGGGGAGAAAAGCAAGAGTCACCATTAGTGATCAGTCAGTAGTCTGACAGGCAGGGAGCCACAGAGCGAAGGAGGTGGATCAGAGCAGGGCAGGAGAGTCTGATTTCATGCTTCAACTGGGTTAGACTGCTAGCTCTGGTCTGCTCAGGTCTTGGGCTGGAAACCAGAAGGACTTACAGTTGAGGCATTCATCCCAAGCAGCGAAAGAGTTTGGAATACACAATGTTGCTGGTTCAAATCCCTAAGCCAAAAAGGTGAAAACAAAGGTTGTCGTGCCTTTGAGCAGTACATTTGAACCGAGTTGTTCCTATAAATTCCCCTGGAAAGTATGACTGTAGGATGACTGAAGACGCTCTTTAAGTAAAGGATAAATAAAAACATGGGTTGTTTAGGTTTTCAGCAGATGGACCGAGACTCTGCAGTCCTGGCTTTGTGGTTCCACCATTGGGGTCCCAAGACAGAGAAGAGCTTTGACGGGGCTTAGTGGAAGCTGCCCTCCAGTAGAACTTGAACAGCCAAGAGCCCAGGGGTGGCAGGACAACGTGTCAGTAGAGTTTGAACCTAGCCTGGGAGGTAGAGGGGGACAGTTCGCCCCGCTTCTGTGGAAGTCAAACGCAAGCCTCAACTGAAACCCAGTGGCCTGGAGGAGTGGCAGGGTGTCACAGGAGATACTGGGGAACCGGCAGGGGCATTGCTTCCCATCCGTCACCCGCTCCGGTTCCCTCTCCCCCTGCTGGCGGCAGTCTCTCTGGACCGCGGCGAGGTAGAGCCGGGCTGGCTGGGCTCCCGCTCGATAGAGCAGAGCCTCCCTGACATCCCCACACCAATGTGTCTGATCCTACGCCAACCCAGAGACAGGGAGCCACCCCAGGGACCAACCTCCCCCGCCCCCTGGCCCAAACGCCAGGGGGCGCGGTGCCCAGAGCTGGCATGAACACACACGTGCGGACGTATACACACACACACACACACACACAGACACACATGCTCTGCCTCTGCCAGCAACCAGTACATAAACACAAGCTAGAGAGAGAGATAGAGAGATAGACACAGGGAGAGAGATACAGAGAGCATCTCTATTGTGATGAGCCTAGTAATTAACGTGCAGCTGTGCATGTCGACCCTATGTGAGAGCAGAGATCAGGCGGAGTAGGCACATTTCCCCTCAGTCAGTGATTATGCCACAGCAGGGTGAGTGCTTCATTTAGCACCATTAACCTGTGTGACTCACGATCATCACAGAGTCAATTTAGTATCACTGTGTTCAGGCACAGCTTCACACGCTCAAACCGTTTGGTGTGGGTTCGGTTGCTCAGTCGTTGCTGCTCTCTCTGTGATAAGACTCACCAAACCAACGGTGTTCGGAGTTCACCTCCACTGCAAATAGGTACTCGCTGCTTTTTAATACAAGTCCCTATTTGGCCAACAAAGACAGTCGATCCCCTTCCATCTCTCTCTGCCCCCCCCCCCGCCTTTTCAAGCCTCACTTTGTTTACCACCAATTACATGAAGCTGGGGCTGCCTGCCGCTAGCTGCTAGCTGCTGTAGCCAGACAAGACGGGGGCCCATTCACATGCAGATGTCGCTAGGCTAAATCCCCATCTTGTTTTGTTTCGGGATGGCTCATTTTGTTCAGGCACTACCCCTCTCCCGCCCTTCGCCACCCCGTGTTTGTCTCTTGTTGTTCGAGCCGCGAAGGAAACGTGACAACGAAAACGGAGGCGGTACAGAGATCTTAATTGGTCGCACGGCGCTGTATAATAAACCCCTCCGCTACCCCCCTTCCGTCAATAGATGACTGATAAATATTTCACTGCAAATGTGAGTCCTTTTTCTCATCAACCCCCACAACTAAGCGCCTTCTACTTTGAGGTCGTCCCTCTGTTCACAATATCCATCAACAATAGGCTTGACGTGAGACACGGCCCCCTGCTTCTGCTCTCTCTCTTTTTCCATATAATGAGGTTCGTCATCATCCTAAGAATTCATCCCTCACCATCAACTTGCCATATTCCACAGCTCCATATGCCTTATTGCTCGACTGATAAAGTCTGACTTGTATTGTCATAAAGGTGCCGCAGTGGTGTCGTAAAGGAGACAACAAACACTTGAATCATCCAGGTTGATCCTTTTTCTTCTATTGATGATCTGTGGCTTCCTTTCCTGGGCCAGACAGTGCTCCAACTTAAACCGTACCAGTGGTTACAACTCCTAATTATTTTATGCCCCTTGGTTCTCTGGGTACGGGACGAAAAGAAAGTGTTGGCGGGAGAAGAAGAGAAGAGAGGAGATAAAAAAAGAAGAGAGAGAAGTGTGGTGATGATTGACAGCAACACTTCCCATAGGAACTCATTAAGGCTCCTGACTAAAAGCTACTGGGCACGCTCACTCTGCTTTCCTCTTCTCTTCTCCCGCCTCCTCCGCGGTTCTCCTCTTCTTTTAGTCCTAACATTTAATCAGACAGAGAGGGTGGGAGAGAGAAAGAGAGAGATATAACTGCAATATCTCTGCAGTTGCATCGCTACAGAAAAGAGAGCAAACTGAACTCGCTGTGCTCTTTATCTCATCTGATCTGACGCTCGCTTTTTTAAACACAGCGTTTTTTTCCCCGGCCTCCTCTTCTCCTTCATTCAGAGTATACTCCGGAAGGGTTTCTGCTCTGACTGTCTGCTCCCTCTCTTGTCCTCTCCTCTCTTCTCTCTTGTCCTCCCTTCTCTCTTGTCCTCTCTTCTCCATCTCCTGGGCTACCGTGGAGGCAGTGATGAAGGTTTTCTAAGTCTATTGAAGTGCTTCCGTCCTCTGAGAAAAGTTTAAAGGAACATTTCATCATCATGTTGTAGTGTAGATCTTACTGTAGAGACATGGCTGGTTTGAAACATTTGCCCCCTTCAAAGTTTTGCTTCATCCATTAACAATAAACCAGGCAATCTGCTTGTCTGCTCAGAATGTAGTAGTTTGCACATGGCGAATGTTTAGAATGAAGTTGGAAAAAGTACTGGAGTAGGTGTCAATTACGGTGAATTGCACCACTCAACAAACTATTCAATTTCCTCACCACAACTGTAGACCACCAAAGAAGGAAAGGTGTGAAGAGATATATCCAATGCCCAGACATGACACAGTGTGTGACGCTGGCAATTATGACCTGCCAATTAAATGGAGAGAAAGACCGGGAGATGGATGGGAGAGATATGGCCCTCTAAGTTGGTAATCCGCCTTCAATTTAGGAGACGGTCAGACAGACCATCGGAACATCGGACATGGTTCACTCACTGCTCCTCATTAGACATGTGTCTTGTCAGTGACACGCAATGCACACATACACACATACACATACACACACATTCCTTTTCTGAAGGCCTTTCTGTCCCATTTGTACAAACGTGAGATTTGTACATTCAAGTGGAACATGATTTATTTTTCCATTCAAACCTCACAGCCAATGTAACATGTGGCCATGGCTCTCATTCCAGCGTAGCTCGCCAACGTGTTCATCTGATGCATTGTGCATCCCTCTATGTGTACTGTTAGCATATGTCACTTAGCATGTACTGGTTAGCATGTGTCTGTTAGCATGTGTCTGTTAGCATGTGTCTGTTAGCATGTGTCTGTAAGCATGTGTCTGTAAGCATGTGTCATTCTTACATATTTCTGTTACGAACTGCTGCCATGTAAAGTTTTTTCAATCTGAGGTGAGCTACTTGGCTAACATTAGCACAAAACGACAACACCGTGAAGTGAAATGTCATGAGGTGTGGTCACAGACGACACTTTCCTGTTCATCTGCGTTATGATACGTATTTGGTGGTGCCGTTAAAACAACTCAGAATAGTTTTAAACTCAGAAATATTAAGATACTATGGCATTCTCTTAGTGCTCGTAGAGTTCTCTGAACTGAAGTTCACCAACGTGGCTCCTATTTTGGAAACTTTCTAGGTTGTGGGGAGTATTGTGCGTCCATGACACAAAACATGCAGGTCATTACAAACTGCCTACATATGGAGCACACCATGAAGGAATGGGCAACATTGTTGGAATGAAACTGCCAGATAGTGTGTGGTTTGCCTTTTTAACATGTTTAGGCAATAGTAGGTAAACACAATTGGGGTGATGTCAGTGTTGAGCTGGTTAGATGGCGCCAATGTTGACTGACTTTTGTGAGATTTGTTTGTGACAGTTGGCTAGAGACGTTTGTTTTTGCGAGGTACTCATAAACGGTATAAAGAGAGTAATGTAGAGAAATGTACTGTCATATTAGCTTATTTGAACAAAAGTGGCAAATTGGTTGTAAAATTTAAGAAAAGCAATGGCCCCGAAAGACACAACACTGTATCTATGACTTTAGAGAAGCTTGAATAAATAAAAAAAATCTGAGGTTTAGCTGATTAGTGGATTACATCACATGGTTGGATAGTTAAAGTCAGAAGAAGTGGGTTTTTTATGCCAATCTATGATCAATAACTGGGCTGAAATCTAACAACAATAAAGGACCCATAAGCTTCTGTGAAATATGGAAATGTAAAGTATTTAATTGTGTTGTGTAATTTATCTTGGTTTGGCAATATCATTCTTCTAATATAATTCTTCTATTTTTTACATTTGGTCAAATAATATCTTCATTTAGCTTTGTAATGTCAACCAGTGAGCACAGTCATTTGCCACGTTATTCTGCGTATATCCTTTGAAACTAGCATTTTTTTCAAAGCATCATCAACCGGGGTGTTTGTTATGGTTCTCACAGTTTAACAGAAGCATGTTTGTCAATAACTGGCATGAATAGTTTAACAAATATTTCAAGTGCTACATCTGGTCTAGCTGCCACGTACACATAAAATCCACATACTTTCTTTACATCTTCTGCAAGAGCTCTTTGAAAACATTCTGTATGATCTCCTATAAATTACCTCAGGCCCTGCTTATGGTATTTTATTTTCTTCTTCTTGTGATTGCAATCAAATTATGATCACTGCAATCTAGTTCTGGAGATACAGTTCTAGAGATTCTAGAGATACAGTCCTGGGGCATTCTTCAGCCATGTTTGTACATATACAGTCAATAGAGGTTGGTGATTTGGCATCCGAAATATTAGGGTAGGTACAGCATAACAAATTAAGTGTACATCTAATAAAAATGTCTGAGAGATGTTGACACGAGTCAAAGAGATGGTACGGGAAAAACTGTCAGAGGTTAGGATGTTGTTGTTGAAAAGGTCCTCTGTGGTTTTATCTACGATTACCACTATTTACGACTGTGTTTGGGCTGGGTTTTAAAGCGCCTGAAATAATTAATGATTTGAGCGATCATAAAAAACAAAACAATCTACTTTGGTGTTGGGCCAACGGTTAAATAAAAATGATTAAGAAGCAAGCAGAAGATCAGTGGGAGTTTGTATCCTTCTCCAAATCCCCCTATGCTTTGTGTTTCCATTTGAAGTGTGAGAGTGAAGAGCTCACTCACTCTAAATCAAAGAGCTGTCAACTTCGCCGCGGTTACTGGAGATAAAATTATTAGGTCTTCAGTTGGCTTTTTTTCAAGGGCTTGAACTTCAATGGGCTACCATGGACTCCGCTGTCTCACTCCTGAATACAACTTTCTGAGGACGTGTTTATTTAAATATTCAGATTATTTTTTATTACACTGAGAGGCAACAGCAAAATAATATGAATACAATCCTCCAACAAAATGACAGTGCAAAAATGCACAGCATGAAAAAATAAAGTTGTTTCGCACTGTTCAAAACTATGTAAATACAGTAGAAAACAATACAGACACAGAAAAAATATAATACAACTGGGCTGGTCCAATCTGTCAGCCTGAAGGCGCCAGGGGAATTTCCGAGAGAGCCGCACATGTTTGCGTCAAAGTAAAGCTGTCTGGAACATGCATGGAGTCGCCCGCTCAGTTTCTGAGTGGACGTCGTGTTAAGAAAAAACTCTTCGAGATGAATGAGGATGAGATCGTTTCGTCACTGCTGGGAGCCGGAACGCGGTCACCAACTCAGAGTCGACGTGATCCCTCTGACAGACGCGCTCTGAGGTCACAAATGACACACCGCCCCCCCCTGCATTGTGGGACACTACCTACAGGGCTCTGGTCAAACGTAGTGTACACTATGTAGTGAACAAGGGTGCTGTCCCAGAGAAAACTCAAACAGCCAACCGTAGTAACCTAATGAGCACAGACTGGCGATAACAATAGCCAACAGCAAAAAAACCTCTTCAGACGTCATTGGCCAAATAAACAACTGTGTTTGTATGTGTGCGTGTGTGCGTGTGTGGGTGTGTGTGTGCGCTATTGTGTCTGGAGTGTTTAATTATGTCAATGTCATCGTGCGCAACCATAACTTTTGGCTGGAGCCTCTGTCCGGGCCCCAAAAAAGCCCTTCACCAATCAGACAGATTTCCCTGGCACGCTTCGGGAAGACCACAGAGGAACAAGGGAACCAATTCTGGGTGAACCGGGACCAAACCAGAGCCACCAACCCCGTTGGTCTTCTCAAACATAGGCAGAGGCAGAACAGCGGTCCCAGGCTTTTGATGGAACATTTAGATGTGGTCTCCCGTCCTTCCTGTATACAGTGAATCCTAAATCTCCTTTATGTCTTTTTCTCTCTCATTATTTTCTATCCCTCTCCAGCTTTCCTTTTCCCTTCCATCTCTTCTCCGCTCTCCACTCCTCCACCTCCTCTCCCACTCCATCCCTCTCACTCGGCCCATCTGGGCTGTCTGGTGTGGCGGGGAACATGCCCCGTCCCCTCGTCCCCCTGTCCTCCCTGACAGGGGGCTCTGCTGGGCCCTTTGGGGACACAAAGGGAGGATTACTGCAGCTGCCAGTCACACTAAGACCCTCAGCCAGCCCTTCGAGGGCCCAGCCCAGCGCCCATGTCCTCCTAAGCCCTCCTCAACGATCCTCACTCTGCCACAAAGGGACATCATTAGACCAAACACAAAAGGGCTCCTGCTCCCCCTGTCTTCTTATGGATCTTAGGCAACACCGCAATCAGGAGCCGAAATATCATGATTAAGGGAGATGACGCTGGTTTTGTAAACAGCAAAGGCGGTGTCCTCCGGTAGCGACTGGGAGAGGATGGGTACGGATGGCCCCGGTCCGTATTGACTTATAGTGACGGAGGAAAATGAGCGTAGGTCGGCATAGTGATGTTTGCATAGAGTTATGATGTTATGTGTCTTCTGTGGAGTTAGTAGAGAGGTTACTTACGATGCGTTTTTTTGTTAGTCAGGACTAATTAGAGGGTAAATCCGTTAACAAGTGTAATAAAAAGATGTATGGTAGTCTTATTCAAGTATCTTTGTGCAGATACTTCTATAACAATTTGATTTAATTTGGATGGTTAACGATGTCAAAAATATGAACTTCAAATAAATAAAGCAGCAAGACGTTATTTATTAAGCTTTCTTAATTAAACATTAAAAAGCTTTGTTTTAATTGGATTTTCAAAAAGATATATTACCATGTTGACGTTCTTTGAAAATACCTTTTCTTCACTGAAATTGTTACATTTGATCTTAAAATTAATTGGGGCAATACAAACACAAAGTATTCCCCACCCATCACAGTGGAACTCAAACGGTTGCAAGTATTCCACAAGGTTGGTCACGTCTGGTCTTCGCACAGCTTTGTCGATTCAAGACATTGGGAAGAAACAGGCCTCTAATTGGGTTGAGCTGGTCCGCTGATTCGTGTAGGTTTGTGTTCATCCCTTCAGATCTGTGCCGATCCCTTACGATGGATCCAAAAGAGAACCAGGCCCGATCTACTAATACACGACGCCACAGAGAAATACACTAGCAGAAGCACACAACTGGTGCCTGACACGCGTTGATAGAGCAGACAGACATCTCCACCATGGTCATTGTGGAGGTGTTGTGTTGTCGCTGTACATTGCCAACCGACGTCTTTGTTCCCCTCCTTAGGGTGCTTGTAATATATATACTTCTGCTTCCATAGCAACACTCAAGCAGTGTTTTTTCTACAGAGCTTTAAGTGTTCAGCAAATGCTGCCTTATCGGACACACATACGCCAAGTTGCACCGCCTACCTACCTCCTGTACCCAGAATGCACCATTGTAAAGATCAAAGAGTCAACTAGATTGATGTTTACATCAATACTTCTCAGGTATCCGTTACTGCGGTTGGGATCCAGAGGGAATCTCTGACTGGATGTTATGGCTTCAGCATGATGTCTCCTGTGTGTCTATCTCTCTCAGACACACACACACACACACACAAACACACACACACACACACCAACACAAACACACACACACACATACACACAAACACACACACACACACACACATACTGTCCATTTCAGACCAAGACAAATAAGACAAGTTGTAGATGTATGTTATTACGGTTCTTTCCTTTTTCCTTTCTTCTCTTTAAATACACTCAGCATCTTTGAGTATCCATTCTTGCCTCATTCACCAGACCGATCACTTAATTCACCAGTGTTGTGGACATCTACATTCAGTACAAAATGGTTTTAATTAGGAGCCGAACTGGCGTAATATTATCAGCTCACAAACCCAACAGAACATTCACAAGAGTTGGATTGTTAAAAATGCATTGGGACGTTGGATTCTTTATGGTTTTTGTCAAGGAGCCTGACTTTTCCATATCACTTCTTTTATCATTGACCGGGGGAATGCTTACAACCTGAGAACCAGTCTTTGAATGCGTGGGATTAAAGGGACGATATAAAATCATGACTCAAAGACTTGGTAAAAAAAGGATGGGAATGCCTTTAAAGTCTTGAAGTCTGAACCAGTGGCAGTCCACAAAGACAGGAAACATTCACATGCTTTATGTGGGGGGGGGGCTTTTGTCTGAGGAAACTAGCGAAAGCTTTGAATCCAAACCCTGGAGAGTTATATCATCAACTTGGTAGTCTCTCTTTCTCTCAGTCTACAGTGCGCTTCTCAGGCATATCAAAAGAAGACCGACTAAATTGGACAGAGATGAAAACGCGAGTGGAGAAACACACACGTTTATGATGTGGACGCCAAGACAAAGTGGGGACGTAACCGACTGGAGGATAACATGGAGGATTGTGGGAGGCTAATAGAGGACAAGCAGCAAGAAGAACTACGATGCAGTCTCCTGATGCACGCAGGACCACCCCACTACCCACAATCCCTTCCCAACCACTTCCAGCCCCTCCCCTGGCCCTGCTTTCATCATTCAATTAGATTGTTTATTTACCCATAAGCCTGTCCTTCAGTGGTTGATGAAGACAAGATACAAAAATAATCTCAAGTAAATATTTACTGAATGTCGACTTTGCTAGCCGGTGAGGTAAAATTCCACAAAAACAGGGTGCAGGCTAAATCTCTCTCTCAGGGCTTATGGTGACTAGGCTTTATGAGGCAGGTGGCTGGGCTAGACAGGAGAAGGTAAGGGAAGAGGGTGTTTGGCGCAGGGCATCCTCTGAGGCCTGACCAGAATTGATTTGTTAGGTTCGGAAGAATTTGGGCAATGACCGTGCGGCGTGTGAGGCGGTGTGTTCCGATGTCCTCCTGGCCAGCTTACGGTCATGCCTAGGCCCACCCCCACAACACCCAACATGCAGTGCGCCAGGAAGAAATATCACCCATGACCACTCCCCGAACCTTACGGAGACCTGGCAGGAAAAACATGACATTCACAGTTAAGTGGTTGCCCCAAAACCAAGCACACGCAACCAGGTAGAGACTGAAGCTGTCTTTGATCTCCTTGCATCTCACAGACACACACACAGATGCCCGTGCGTGTGGAAAGTCTCAAACCTTGACACAAATGAACTCATGCATGCTACGTGCACAGACAACACGCACAAATGTTACAGAATTGGAATATCTAATGTTTCATGACATTTTTCCTGGAACAAAGTTTGACTAGGAAATTTCCTGATTTTAGAAAAAAATGATGGTAATGGAAAAGTATGTTTTAATTATAATAATCACGTATTAACAAAATTAATTACAGCATAAGCAAATGATATAATCATAGTCGTTGTGTCTATCCAAGAACATGGGCTATTCTTTTACTGCTTCAATCTAGGCCTGCCAAGAAGAAATTACTCACATGTGAGGATCCCTTCATGTTGGGAGAGAGTATAGAGAGAAAGAATGGAAGAGAGGCACAGAGAGGTAAGAGAGGGAGAGAGAGGGAAGAGAGAGAATACAGGAGAGATGAAAAGATAGCAGGGGAGAAATAATGGAAGAGAGAAGAAACAGAAAGGGAAAAAGAGATATGGCACTAAAATGATTTAAAAATAAATCAATAAGTAATGGGCTAAAAAGGAGACAAAAGAAAGCAGTCAGGGTCGCCGTCGTCAGTCTACGGAGACACACTGGAACAGAGCCCGAGAAAACATCTGATGCTATTTAAATATAACAAAGCCAGGGTGCCTAACTAAACCTGTCAAATTGGCTGCATGTGCCTGTGACTGGAAATGCTTTCCCCCTCCAGTAACAACTCCTGGGATTTTAGGAGTTTCCTTACAGACAGAGAGACACAGAGAAAGAGAGAGAGAGAGAGAAGGGGGGGTTGGGGATGATAGAGAGAGTGTGAGAAAGAGAAAGGGGTAGTGAGAGACTTGACAGAGAAAGACAGAGAGTGAGAGAGAATCAATCAGTGGAATTCACTATCACACTCCAGTGACTGTGTTTGGTTAATACCCCAACAGACCAGCACACAGGGGGGGAGGTATCAAACTAAATTGGTTAATGCGAATCTGTTCTGAGGGTGTGTTGCGGACAAGCTGTGTTTGTGGATTTGATGGCAGGCATAGAAAAACAATACTTCTTCGAGCAGGAAAAAACGACGTGTACACAAAGAGAGCTGAAGCGCAGGCACAAAGCGGGCCAGACTGGGTTGTGTTTCCTGTTTAGCCCTGTGTGTTGATGTGACAAGACACCCAGGGCCACACTCCTGGCCCTCAGTCCCGGGGCTCTTTCTGTTTGATCTCACACATGCACACACACGCACACACACAGACACACACACACACACACACACTAACACACAAATCTACAGATCCACAGACACATACACGTGGGAGAAGGGTTAGAGGTGGCGGCTGTGCGCTGTGAGCTTGATTACTGACTGGATGGGGGCCCCTGACCACTCAGCAGGTCAGCTTTGACCCTTGACCCCCACACAGCAGGCCTTGACGCAACGTTCAGTGCTTTCTCCAAATAACACTGCTGGATGAAAGGAGCTGACAGCCCTGTGTGCAAGAGTGTGCGGATGTGTGTGTGTGAGTGTGTATGTGTGAGCACGCATGCGTTAGAGCAAGGTTTTCCCCTTTGGACCTTGTGAATTTTGGTGCAACATAATGGTTTGAAAGAGAGGACAGGTAGCCCAGACCACAGTTTGGAGGTCAGAGGTGTGGAAGAGAGGAGAGACAGTCTTGGCTAAACAGTACAATGGTCGAAAAAAGAGACAAGACAGTCTCAACTAAACAGTTCAGAGATCTGAAAGAGACAAGACAGTCTCAACTAAACAGTTCAGAGATCTGAAAGAGACAAGAAAGTCTCAACTAAACAGTTCAGAGATCTGAAAGAGACAAGACAGTCTCAACTAAACAGTTCAGAGATCTGAAAGAGACAAGACAGTCTCAACTAAGCTGTACACAGGTCTGAGGAAGAGATAGACAATTTCAACTAAACAGGACAGAGGTCTCAAGAGACAGTCTCAACTAAACAGCACATAGATCTGAAGAAGACACAGTCTCAATTAAACAATTCAATATTTTACAGAAGTTGCTAAACACTGTTATCTGATTCTAAGGTCAAAAGATAATGTATTTTTGTGGGCTTTTTAGCTTCCAAATGCTTTGGAAACCTTGTTAGGATACACAGCACTGTGGACTTGAGCAAGAGTCAGAAGATTTTAGACCAAAATCAATTATCCAAAGTAAAGACAATTAACTTTGGCAATGGCCATTCTCTTCTCTAACCTGAACCTCATTGAAAACCAGTGGATTGAGCTGAAGATGAGAGTCCAGAAGTGTGGACCAAAGATGGATCTGGAGAGCTTTCCAACTCATCATGTTATATGAGAAGACTTAGTCTAGTTGCCCTGGCAACACTAGGTTCCAGAACTTTAGTAAACACATGGGGGCCAATAACTGGGAACCATTTTTGAGGACATTCTTAATATTTTTATATATTCAGAGTATTGACAGGAACAGAATCATACAAAAAACTAAAGTTCAGGTTATTACACATAAACAATAAAACATTTAAATCCTTTGATTTATCAGCAGTTTATCAACATTTGAAACTTAGTGTATGCTTGTTAGACATTCGAGGCAGGGTCGTGTCACAAAGTTAATTTGCGGTACTAACTTTGTAAATATTGGTGCACATTTTCTATACAAAATATATGCAAAGTGTAAACTAATCTTGAAACAACCTGGCTACATATCAAGCTAGAAAATTAACAGGTTAAAAGATCCGTGTACAAAAAAAGATCTGGAACGTCCTCTGAGGTCTTGTCATCCCGCTGCTGGACAGGAGAGATCTTTGGAGGAAGTGGAAACCCAATGGAGGGGCAAGTCATAAAGGAGGGATCTCCAGCATTCTCAACCAATGGGATCTTGAGAAAGAGACGGTCACTGTTAACCGGTCTACTCCGTTCCAATCACAGCACCTGGGTCAGCCAAGGGTTAACCTGCCCATTTGCCTGTACAATAGAGAGAGGAACAATGCTCTACACTGTGTGTGTGTGTGTGTGTGTGTGTGTGTGTGTGTGATTATGTGTGGGTGATGATGTCATAGGCTTGCGTGGGCAGCTTTGAAACAGCAGACCAAAAAGCGTCAGTGCAGCTGTGGACGCGTTCCGTCACCGTGTGTGTGTGCGCAACTGTGTCTGTAAAGCGAGGAGTGATCCTTTGCATATACAAACACATATATTTTTTAGAATTTGCTTTCTGAATGGGATCCGAGCATCACAAGATCCCTCTATGTACGCGCGTTCACGAGCACAGACAGCAGCCCCCTCTCCACCTGACAGCTAGGCGGCCCATGTCAGCTCCGAGCAGTACCTTCACAACCACTTTGCCTTTGCCAGCCTGGCAATCTAGAGGCCACGGACTGCAGGACTGGGTAGGTCTGGCCAAGACTGCCCAATATCGGTGTCTTTCTGTGACGGGCTGGTACTTACAGAGCTTTTCTTTAAAGGTATTACCATACCATGTATTTACCATAGGAGCATCCTATATACAAAATGAACACCTCCCTCCGACCTCACCTCAGCGACAACAGTGTCTTGTTTATGAATTGGTGCCGTTGCTTAGACCCGTCTCACCTCCGCAGCGACCGCGTCGACAAGGTGGCCATGTCTGACGGGGTACACGCCACTCGGAGACATGAGCAACACGCGTGATCGGACTGCTGCATTACGCTCAGTTCCCCTCTCGTCTGTCTCTGTGACGACACTTCCCTGTGGAATCCAGTTGTTTTGTTTTTTTCAGGGCACGCCTGGGTCTAACAAATCAAAGTTCTCAAAAAAAAAGTAAGTATTGCATGACAACCATCCCCCACACCCCTCTGCCCCCCCCCCCGTTCTTTTGCTCCATCAAGGGGATCATTTTATTTTAATAACAGCACACCTCTCAGCCAGCCTCCTGTCGGTGTCTGCCATAAATCACTAGATCACAGGTCTGATTCTTCAGTACTGGCCCTTGTCTTCGCCATGCGTCCCGTCCCATACCCCGAAGACACTTTCCTCAGCTCAACAAGATCCACTGGTCGTCAACCCCGCCAATCAAAGAGGAGCACAAATAATCACTCATCTTCACCTTGGCACCTCCTCTCCGTTTAGATTTCTTTATGGTTGATAAATGGGGCACCTTCTCTTTAAAAACTTTAAGTGCACGTCTCTTTTCATCTTAATTAGATCTTTGTTTCCTGTCGTTTATTTTGGAGATAGCTGCGAGCGTAGAGCTATAATTTATAGATCACGGGGAGTTGTTATGAGTGCAGCAGGTGGAATCTAGGAGGGCTGAGTGCTCAGTCTAGTGCCAAAATTCTATACCGGTACAGAGAGGATGTGGAGGCCCCCCGGATAGAGTTAGCAAAGTTGACAAGCAGTCTAAGTGAGACACCAGGAATTTTTATAAGAAGTGCATGCAAATATGTACGCTCATACAGGATTGAGTAATTTCTCTTTGAAGTGTCTTCATTCATTTTTTTAAAAAGGATAGTAAAAAGAACTGAGATAATAATAGATCTATAGAGAACCTTGACCGATTAACTGGTAATCAGTGTTAATCCACTGAAAATACGGTATTTTGTCCAACACAATGCAAATGATAGTTATTCAGAACACTGAGAAATCAAGCCACCCACCAAACAATACACACGTTTCAGTTTGAAACCCCTAGTAGTGAGTCGACCGGGTAGGTGAAAAGGGCCACAGGACATCTAGGGGTGGCACTTAACATTATTAATGTTGTTTGTCTTCTCTCTTGAATGCCTATTTTCCATTTCTACTGTTATAGTATATCACAGATTTATTCTGATGGTCCATCCTATCTTTCTACTGATTTATTTGTCAAATAAATGCTCAGATTGTTGTTTCTTTCTATGCTTGGAATTTCTTTTCGCCAAAACTGCTTCATATTAAAACATATTTGTAACAAGACGTTTGAACATGATATGATGAAGTATGTCATGGCTAGATTATATATAGGTTATATAGGAAATATATTTACATATACATATATATACATATACATATACATATACATTGCCTATATTTACATATGCACAATGTAGTAAATAAATAAAAACAATTGTTTATAGTCCCATGACAGAAATAGGATGAATCTAACATATTAGTTAAACGAACTGTAGCTGAAATTGTTTTGTGATCCTCATTCAAAACCTTCATATTCGAAAGAAAGAAAAAGGTGTAGTGGTCTCTTTCTTAATTTTTTCTATATATATATATATATATATATACACACACACACACACACACACACACACACACACACACACACACACACATATATATATATATATATATATATATATATATATATATATATATATATATATATATATATATA
>JACXGJ010003315.1:0-54977 GCA_016801105.1 Esox niger
TAGGGGCGGTGTCTGTGGCGGCGGTAGGGGCGGTGTCTGTGATCCACGGAAGCTCTGCACTTTCAACTACAGCGGTCTACTTCACCATGATGGCTGCCATGCATTGACCAGTGTCACATTGAAGGAGAAATCCCTGCACAGTTTCTCTTTGATTTAAATCCAGCCCAACCTGCTTCGATGACCTCCTGTGTCATGGTTGGGAATTTCTGGGTGTTCTACTGAAGTCACAGGGGAAACGGGGAGACTAGCTGGTTCTAAAGCACGTAGCGATGACCTGTAAATGTTCAGCTAGTCTGTTTCAGCTAGTCTGTTTCAGCTAGCCATATTGTCTGAATGGTCAAGGTGTGATAAACGATCTGGTTGCTAGATGAGTGTCGGTCACTAAGAGGAAGTAGGAGACTAGCTTTAGGGAACCAAGTGCCAATCTACCAGGGGGGAAAAGTCCTTCTTGTGATTCATTTTTTCGTTTATGCTTTTCTGTGTGGGTTGTAGGCTGGATGATTAAAAGCACACTTAGGCAACATGTGGTGAACAGAGGGAGAGCAGGAATTGAACCCTGGTTTTCAGGATTTGGGTGTCAATTTCTGTGAGCTAATCTCCCTGACACATGTCTAGTGGTAGGTAATGTCGTTCATTTGATGTTCAGAACGTGTGATTGGACTGTGGTAACGATGCTTTTGTTAGAAAGTGTCGGGCCTCGTCCACCTACATTTAATTTGAACTGTTTAATTAGGCAGATAAGAATTCGGTTACAGGATTATCTTCTCAGCTGGTGGGCTCATGGCATTCTAGCAAATTTCGTCTGGTTTGTATCTGAGGAAATCTATTAGGGTTAAAAAAAACAGTCTAGGAACAAGCTTAGAAGTATGTAGATGTTATCGGCTTAGACATTTGCCCTGGACATCTCCCCTTATTCTGGTCTGCAAATTGAATTCAGGGAGAGAAAAGAAAATACAGCCTATCGTTTTCAGAAACATGATTTGGCCGTTGGGCCAAACGTTTTGGCCCCGCTGCTTTTAAAGCATGAGTTCCCAGTTAGGGTCCCTCTTAGAGATGGACCGCAACGACTGAGCTGTTCCTCTGCCCATCTTTCTTCACACAGATTGTTGTTGAAACAACTCCGGCAACATTGCCAATATCAGTTTGGTCATTCTCATACTTAGTATTCAAGCTCTTCAGCTGTGACCTTTAACCCTGACCGTGTTGCCCGACTTTCTGACTGTGTGTGTTCTGTCTTCCCGCAGCCATGGAGGAGTTGGTGTGTGAGCTGCGCCTGTTCCTGGACCTACTGGACCGGGAGTACCTGAGCGCCGGAGTCCGGGAGAAGAAGATGCTCATCTCCAACATCCTCCACAGGGTTGTCAACGCCAAAGGTTAAACCCCCAACGCTAGTGCGAATTTACCGCACACGCAACACGCATTTACACAATCTCAGGCGACTCGTCGCTCACGTCCCACAGGGCTGTCAACGCCGTAGGTCAAAGCCGCCACCTTCATGCAACCAACACTCAGAACGACCCATTATCCCATGTCAATCAGGTCTGATCGATCCCACTGACCTCAGTGTGTCTGCCTCTCCCAGAGCCCTCGTTCAAGTCGGAGATCCACAGCTGCCCCCCGGCGCCCCCCCAGATGCCTCTCCCCGAGATACCGCACCCCTGGCTGGTAAGACCACCTCACATGACCTCCGACCCACGGGCGCCCCTTGCCCTGTCGCGTCCGTGTACCGTCACGCCGGACCGGCCCGGTGTGACCGCGTGGAGGGTTTATGGGCGGTTTTATTACGGTGGATGGGGCGGTCGAATGTGGTTCTGTTCACAGCCGCCCCCCCCGCCCGACCGCCAGCTCTCATCAACAACACATGGGTGTGTGTTTTCGCCGCGTGTGTCATTTGTCGAAGCGGATGCTTTTCCTGATTGTATCCAGGTGCTCCTGCACTATTCCGTGAATCCACTGGTCGTTGCAGAAACCCACAACACCTTGTTCGACAGCGCCGTGGTAACGACTGTGTGTACTTTAAAACACCCCCAACCCCCCCCCCCCCCTTACAGTGCACTTTGTAATTAGAATCCTCCTCCTCCTCCTCTGCTGACCCCAGTGAGTGTCTGGAACTCCAGGCTGCACTTCCCGGAACGCTTATGGGGGAGTGGAGAAGGGGAGAGAGGGGGAGAGAGGGGGCGAGGAAGTTATTCACGGGCTGTGCAGGCTCTCTCGCTATCTCTCTCTCTCGCTCCCTTTATCTTTCTACTGTCTATCTCCATCTCCCTCCCTCTCTCCCTGCCCCCCCCCCTTCTGGAATGACTATTCATTACAGTGAGAAAAATGGTCCTAGTAGATGAGAGCTGTTTTTTCTGTAACATTCTTTGGTTTTTAGTTTCACATACCTGAATCTCAATAGTCTATTCTCTACCTTCCTACCTTCCTCAGTTCCTGTAAGGAGACCATGTGGTATGCTAGGGACACTGACACACTCTCACACACACACACACACACACACAGAAACACTCACCCTAGGGCATAGGCGTCGCCTTTGATGTGGGAGTGAGTGACAGTTTGGTACGACCACTCCCCCCAGCTCTCTGCAACCAGTCATGTCCATTTTCTGAATGCTACTGCCTGTCATTAAATGAGCGTAGGGCTCTGCACAGATAGGATAGTGTTGAGTCAGCTGTCCTGGACCTCCTTTAGCAAAGTTAGCTGACATGCTAACAAGCCAACACTGACTCGGTCAGTCAGTAAAACGAACGACTGAGCGGAACGAGGCATGTTTCGATGTTGTGCGGGATAGCCGTTTGTGTCGGACACACCATTCCTTGTAGAAACACACTTATTCACGCACACTCGCACAAATATGCTAGCATGCGCGCAAGTAAATTAACGCCCAGACATATGAACATGCACGCACACACACACACACACACACACACACACACACACACACACTCGAGGGCTGTAACATCATCAGGGGTCAGAATAATATCTCTCCCTGTGCATGTTAGGGAACACATACTGTCTATTATTTCTTCACCGCTGACTGGTAACAGTTGTGAAACCTGTGGCCTTGAATGATCTCAGCCTCTTAAAGCAGTTCATTCTCTGGCTCGTTTCTTCCCTACCCTGTCCCTCCCTGTTAAGCCCTGTCTTCAGTCAGGGCTGTACAGGAATGTGTAGAGCAGCTCGGCATGCCTGTAGACAGAGTAGGTGGATTGTAACCTGAAGGTGAGGCCTGTGGCCTGGTGAGTTTTGAGTTTTCTGTTCACTTACCAACAATGTCTGGCAACCGAAACCCGTTCATCATGCTTTGTAGAATAACCCTTTGGCGAGAACATAATTTAGTCTAGTTTTAGGTCAGCTAAGAACTCCACTGGTCCTCACTAGCTTATGTAGAGACACACTGATATTCTATAACCAATAATTCTGTCATTATAATTTTTTATTACATTTTTTGTGCTTTTTTTTAATCAGCTAAAAATGTAATAAACTACATTATATAGAGCAATTAACCTGGGACCAATTAGTGACAGAACAAGAAGTTGTCCTTTTTTCTTTTTTACCCTGTCGGGTCGGGGATTTGAACCTGGTCTACGCTGGGGATTTGAACCTTGGTCATCGGGCAACGCTGCCACACCCAAAACGCTTGACGTGATATTCCAGGATGACAAACAGCGGAAATGAGCACAGATGATTGGTTAGGCTGTAGAATATAGTGATGAACGGCTCCTCCCCATGTGATCACATGGTCAGGACGTCAGGCAAACGGTGTCCAAACTCTTGGAAATGAACGTCAAGGGGAAAGTTTGGCCGGTTGGAGACAGAGAGTTCCTACAGGTTTCCGACACGGAGGAGGTCTGTAGACTGACAGGACCCTGGAGTTTAGAGGATGGAAACTGTTTCATGTTTAGGGTGATGTTTGCATACTCCTGTTTCCTAGAGGAAATATGAAATGTGCGACGCACGTACACACGCCATATACACACATACAAACGCACACTCACACACAAACACAGCTGGCCAGGATTAGTTGTAATGTCCACCAGCCGTCCGGAGTGACAAAGACTGACTCAAGCCTTGAGGGAACCGCGGCACTTTCCCTCTGTCTCATACGCTGCCCTTGTCTTTTTGTCCCTGAAATTCTCTGTGGCGTTTTAAAACATAGCAATCACCACAGTTTTGGCGTCTCGTGAGTTTCGTTTCTCGGTTACTCAGTCGGCCGCGCCATTTTGAAAGTGACCTGGAAACGCTCGACTCCGTTGGTTCGTTCGACGTCGCGGTTGATTTCTGCCAGGTGAATGAAGTCGCGTTTGCCGTCGGAGGGCCTGCCGGCGTCGGGTTGCGCGGTGAGTGGTGCCGCTCCGTGTAGAAGGATACGAGGCCAAGCATTGGTCGGACTTGCTGCTAAGACACAAATGAGTTCCATCTGTGTTGATGTTGGCGGGTGCCCCCTCCACTCCCCAGATCCACCTACCCACCCCCGCCACTCACAAATGTTCTTAGAGAGCCGTTCGTACAAACACACTTTCTCTTTTTGCTCTCCTGTTCTCTGCGTGTGTCTTACATGCTTAACGAACATGTACATGCGTGCGTGCACAAACCCCGTTCTCCACTTTGCTGTGTGGGTCTCTTTGAGACAGACAAGCTCCATTTGTGTTTAATTTCCTTCCTTCTCTTCCTCCCCACTATCTCTCTCTACATCGCTCTGCCTCTTTCTCTCCCTCTCTCCATTTCTGTCTCCTCCCTCTCTTTCTCTCAACCCCTGTCTGAGACGACTCACCCCTTCCCACCCCAAGCACTCTCTAAGATAAATATATGTCTCGGCCCAGAGCTTTGTGTCCGAGTTAGTGTACACACACATGCTCTCTCTCTCTTTCTTTGACTCGCTCTCATGCATACATACTCTCTCGCACACACACACACACACACACACACAATCCCTCCCTCTCACGTGCACACATACACTCTCCCATGTGAACGCTCAAACATACTCGCACTGTGATATCAGTCTTCCACAGAGTTTGATGATCTTGATTTTATCCGTCCGCTTGCTATCATGGGATTCTACTGTAGATGACACACACACACACTCTCACACACACACACAAATGTAACTCCACATTGTACTGAGTTAGTCTGACACCCTTTATATTAAGTATTATTGTAAATTATTCCTATCACAATTGCTGTGTTTTGAATGGCCAAATACAGATGTATTGGGATAATCCAATCTAGCAAGCAAGTTTATTTATATAGCACAATTCATACATAAAAGCAATTCAATGTGCTTTACAGTGAAAATTGAAATAATCTAAATGTTTTTTAATATAGAAGGGAAACGCATTCAGCCGAATGACGTTGACTATGTCATGGTTCTGAATCAACCCTTGAGTTCTTTGCCCAGTATGAATCTGGCCAAGAATCAATCACTTTCTGATTCGTTCATTACAGACGCTCATTTTATTGCCAGTGATTTGTTGGAGGTGTTCATTTTCGCATGCTATAGTTTTGATGGGAATTTGCCATCAGTCTCTCGTAATTGGTGTTTGGTCTCACCACAGTTGACTGCAGTTCGCCTCACCATCTGTATGGCGTCACAGACAAAGGCAGTGAAATTAGATTTACATTCATAAAGAACATCCCTTTAAGAGATGGCTCCCAGATCTCTGTGGTAACAACACACAAGTGGTAAATCTGAATGAGCAGTGTCTTTTTTTATTACAGTAACAGTGACACTTCCTTTAAGATCACACGGTGGGACCGTGTCGTGGGGAGTCCCCGTTTTTCAGCGGCCTTTATGCGGATTAACGCTTTTGGAAAAAGTCCCCTTGAAAGCTAGAGAGCATGAATGGAAAACCTATTTCACTCGATTTTCCCCCAAAACATATTCAAAGATTGTTTTTACAGGGCCAAGTTTCTATCCATTCCCATCCATGATGTGACCTAACTGACTAAATAAAGAAACTAAGTGAAAACTCACGCTACTTCTAAAACAGACTGAAGAAAGGGACTCCACCATTTAGCAGAAGGCGTATTTAAGACAGTGAATAAGACCCCTCTCTTCGACCAGCTGAATGTGGATGGACTTTGTGTAGCGGGCTTAGAACAGGCTTCCTTTTCTATTAGGCGAATGAGGGAATGTTTTGGGATGGAATGTTGGTGCGTGCGTATTTTCGTGAGGTGAATGAATGAGCTGGTGTTCCTGTTAATGTTCCCATTCCTGTATTCCGGTACCAGCTCCTTCCTAGTACAATTGGCTGGCGAGCTCCAGATGTCCGGCCCGGCGGGGGGGGGGGCTGTCCAACCGAAGCAAAGGCCTCTCCATCCCAGACGTGGGGCCGTGGACCCCTCCCTCCCTCTGGGCGCATTGACACCTCATTGTGATGAGGGGAGGAGGTGGGGAGGGTTGGGAGACGCCCATGGCTTCTCTACTGCGCCGCGCTGTCGACCTCAGTGCTCCCCGCTCTGGGTTGCTGCCGGCGCACCTGCCCTGGTGGGGGGGGGGGTCCATTAACATGGGCTGGGTCTCTGAAAACACTTCCTGCCGAATGGACCTTTTTCATGCGTGTGTGGGTGTGTGTGTGTGTGTGTGTGTGTTTGGCGCTGGAACGCACGTGTGTGCCCTAAGCTGAATGTGGTTGTTTTTGTGTGAGAGGTTGTGCGTTTCAAAAGCAAAAAATGTGTTTAATAGGTTCTGGTCTGATTGTCCGGCTAATCGGTGGAGGTCTTACGTGGGTTTCCCTCCGACACAATGGGCTATTCACCGTCCTTCAGCGGTCAGGGCATTCTGGGCCGTGGCCAGGGAGCAAAACCAACAGCTCCTTCACCGCTGCGCGTGTGTCTTTCCAATCATCCATATTATTTCAGTTTTTCTTTGGTGGGGTCCAATTTGCTATCATGGCCTCGCTCCGTCTTCAACAGCTCCACAGTAGGTCGGGTGAGGCCCACGGCTCAAGACTGGTCCATTCCTCAAGTAAAGGCTGCTTATACTTAAGGACAATTAGGACAGGCTTGTGATAAGTTGTAGGCTTGGTCTCCATTATTTTCATTTGAACCTCCCAGCTCGTGCATTTGCAAGGAATTCCCGCCCCCCATTTGTTGACTTTAAATGCAGTGATGAACCTTAAGATATGTTTTCCGTATTAAGAAACCAGAACAGCTTGGAATTCAGTTGGTTGCATTTGCAATTCAGTGGGGTCACGGGCAATTCAGTGGGGTCACGGGCAATTCAGTGGGGTCACGGGCAATTCAGTGGGGTCATGGACAAGGGAAAAGGTATATCACTACTTTTAAGTAAATAAAACCATCACAGGCGTGCGATCTGTGTGAAACTTGTCCAATCCTAGCTAAAGCAGGCCAATAACCCACCCCTTGAAGGCCAAATCAGGACAATCCAGAGAAGCAGAGAGGCTGATGGGAATCTTCCATTTCGCCTCCCCCCTCTGCTAATCCTTTCATCTCCGGAGACACCTGGGACCAATACAGAACTAATGGAGATGCCGTTATCTTACATTGACCTCTGCAGTGGAGCGTGCGTGCGTGTGCGCATGCACGTGGGCCTGGGTGTGTGTCCGGCTGGTCTTTAGTGGGACCAGATGAATATCCTCTCTCTGTGGACGCTGTGTAGTTGGTTCCGTGTGTGGGACGGTGTGCAGCCAAAGAAGTGAGTTTTGTGGTCCGTGTATCCCTCGGTCTTGAGACGTTCCACAGCGAGCCTCATGGAACACAAGGGCACCAGCTTCAGGCCGTCAACCCGAAGGGATGGAAAACCAAGCATGTTGGGAAATGTCGTCTTTCTCTCCCAGACAAACTGTGAGTCTGTCCCCTCGGCCCTAACAAGCCGCAAGGCCGTGTCATTGCACAGTTCCCTGCTCCTCCAACCCAGACAGGGTGGACCCCTGACCTGACGCCGGTACCGTGGGCCCAGGCCTGGAGGACTGAAAACCTTCCCACGCGGTGGCTCCTCAACATGTCCAGGGCTGTGGCTCCCGGGAGTTTGGTGGAACTACTGTGCTCAAGTTCACGGATTTGTCGATCTTTAAAATCGCCGCGGACGGTAATTGAGACCGACTTGTACGCGAACAACGTTGAGCTAGTGGGGCAACTGGTTTTTATTTTTTGTTTAAGCAAATCCCCAGACTTGTGGCAGACTTCAATAGTAATTTGAAAACATGGAAATTCTTTGAGGCTGTGCTTGACAGCAAAGCGGTGCCAGTTTGGCCAGGTTTTGGCCCTTTTGAAACGGTTGACTGGCTCCTTTTGTCAGAAAGGCACAGCTAAAGTCTTCTGAAAGATGTCTAGATATGTGGTTTCTATGTAGATCTACGTCGTAAGGATGTGGATTGTGTTGGAATATGTAGAAACGAAACACGTGTTCCTGATCGGGATTTGCGAGAACATAGACATCCAACTGGACCAAGTCGTCTTTCTGGTTTAAAGATGGTGGTAGTTTACGGTCCATCACATGGAATTATGAGCTTGGACCACGATATGCTTTCTGTCGTTTTTTTGTACGACATGAACAAGCTGTTGGTTGTTGTGGTAGTGAAAGCGTGTGTGCGTGTGTTGTTGTGGTAGGTGTGTGTGTGTGCGTGTGCACGTCCAATGCAATTAACCAGACCCTAAATAAATGTAATCTCTTCCATCATTCCATGTAAGAGTGATGGGGGTCACACCTTTCATCTCCCCCTCAATTAACATTTCAGAATTCTGATGTTAAACAATCTGCTGATTTTCTGTTGTTGTTAATACGGTCTAAGGAGGAAATGAACACATTGTGGTAATATTCAACATCAGCAGTCTGACCACACAAACACAACCTCCAGCGTTTGTGTTTTGAGACAAAATGTGCAGTGTTGGTTTTTATCCGAATCCCCAGATCTCATTGTTCAACTGTCAAGGCCGAACTTTTTTTCTCACTGGCTTTATTTATTTCCCTGCCTTTTAAAGTCTTACTCTCTTGAAGTGTTGTTCTTGCTTCCTCCATTATTGCAGTGTTTTTTCGGGGGGTGGGGTGGGGGTTGTGGAGTTCAGTGGGCCAGTGGTCTTGCCAGAAAATGAGTTCACCACCAAGGAGTGTTTCCCTGAGGAAATGTGATAAGCGTCCTGGGTAGAGACACATCTTTCAGTTAGTTATTGATGGAGGGGAAAGTGTATGGAAAGGAGGTTAGCTGGAGATGGGGAAGGCGCTGGTGGATCGATGGGGTGGATGTAAATATAGGGGAGTGTTTCAAGAAAGACTAATGGAAAGTGGGGCAGAGAGATTGACAGTCCAGTATTTTGGTACTGAACCACACAGTGATTAATCTGTGTGTGTGGATAATGGGTGGTGTTCATCTGCCTGGGGTTTGGCTAGAATTCCACAGAGTGGCTGAGTGTTATGCTCCCGTCCTGCAGAATGGGTGAAAGTCAACGTGGACCTGCTGCCCCACATCCCAAAGCCAGTGTATTCTCACCCTGTATATCTATGTATCTGTCTGTGTGTCGTCCATCTATATGCACATGCTAGCAATAAGGAATGAGAGGGTGTGGTATATTGGTAATATATCACACCCCGTCCTGAGATGATGACATTACTTCTAATTGCATAGGTTATCGGCGTAATGAAAGCAATAAGACATCTCTGGGGTTTGTGATTTATTGCCAATATACCTTGGCTAAGTGCAGTGTCCACCGTGTTTCATCGTGCCTCAGAAAAGCTTTCAGCCATTCTATATTGGCCATATACCACACTTATTGCTGTATACCATAGCTATCAGCCAATCAGGGTTCAAGCCGATCCGTGTATTATAAAAACTAACCCGGTGTCTAGTGTAAATGCTTTCTCGCGGCTTCGCAGTCCTACAGTAGCCCTTGACAGCCCTGGTGGAAGTCCCCTGATAAGTCCTTCGCCGGTGGAAAAATGGCTGCAGCCACAAACAGAATTAAATTAGAGAACATTTCCATGTGAGGGTGGTGGGGGGAGTGGGGCTGGGGGGGCTGTTGGAAATTTAGTGGAGTCACCAGCCACAGTCGCCTGTTTATGACAGTCTGTGACGACGTTAGGCAGAGCAAGAGGTTGCTGTCATGGGTTACGGTAGGTTGTCACGAGGGCTTTTGTGCAGGGCCATCTTCCAGGTGACGTTGACGCCAGCAACGGGCACAGGGCGTGGAAAAACCCGGGTCACATGACTAAATAATACCCGTGTCCTTAGGCCGGCTTCCTGTTGGAGAGCCTGTGGGACAGGGGTCAGCCAGAAGAACAGATAATGATCTGTAGGACCTCCGAGCTGAGAAGCGCGACCTCTGCATGGGTTCGCCACAGCCCCACTGGCAATTATCCGACTTTCACAGGCCTCTCGCTGTGTTAGGACCAATTTTCTAGATCGGTGGTTTGAGGAGAACCTGATGGGCATGCTGGAAAATATAAAACCAGGAACTCTGTAGTGTGAACTCGCGTGTAAATATTTACTTGAACGTGATGATATCGCTTGCTCTCCAACAAGGAATGCTGAACAGATATTCCTGCGCAACAGCGTTCCATAGCAGGTTCTTTTAAAATATTGCGGTAAAGTGACAGCCTTGAAATGTTACCAAAGGGGCCAAGCATTAGAATAAATTTGATTGTGTCCGAGCAGATGAGATGTTTCTGCACATGTCAGATACATCAAAGAAGACCTGAATGGCCCCTGAAGTTAAAACATGCAGTCTGCACTCTAATCAGTGGATTATTTCATAACTTAACTTCCACAAAGACGTCAGAATGGCCCACAACATTTCAAGATATGAAGCAAACACTGTTCGTCACAGGTAGTTGAGTTCATACGTGTCCATACATTTTCAGAACAGGTTCCTCCTGTGAACTGAACCAATTAACCCTTGCATTGGAGCCATATTCTGCTGTCTCTCACTGACTACCAATACCTGTCTCTGTCTGTCTCTTGTCTGTCTCTGGCCTGTCTCTGGCCTGTCTCTGGCCTGTCTCTGGCCTGTCTCTGGCCTGTCTCTGTCTGTCTCTGGCCTGTCTCTGTCTGTCTCTTGTCTGTCTCTTGTCTGTCTCTGGCCTGTCTCTGGCCTGTCTCTGTCTTACTGTGTGGGTTTGTCTCTCTCTCATCTAGCCTTCAGACAACGGGCCTCCTCCTCTCCCCAGCACTTCTCTCCCAGAGGGCTATTATGAAGAGGCCGTTCCCCTTACTCCTGGAAAGGCCCCGGAGTACATCACCTCCAGTAAGTTACTCCAATAAAACCCTAGGTCCTGAAACTTAGCCCAATTAAACCCCCTGTCCTCTAGCTCTGGGAAATGAGTGTTGCCGCGGATTCATCCGTGTTGCCAAACTCTGAGCTCTAACTAGAGATCTTCTGACCACATTGATGAGTTACTATGCCTCCAAAAGGTTTTGAAGGGTTTAATATTATTCACCTAAATTCAAATATTCTAACAGTCATTTGACTGGTTTCACATATACTGTAACCTTACAAAATGTCATCAGGATAAATAAAATACACTGTATAATATTTTTACATATATTGGAATTTTCCAAAAAATAGATGCAGAGAATGAATATACATAATACAGTCTACTTTATTAAGTAAATCAACCTAAATGTTATGTATATTTTCCTGAAACTAAATCAAAATTATTTGCATTTGTTTTCATTAATTTGTGCACCTTCCACGTGCAAGAATAACATTACAGGGGCTTTCCTATATTGTTTTATGAGATTGGAGAACACATTGGAACATGGTTTATCCATCCAGAATCTTTCCAGATCCCTAAAATCCTATAGTTGGCTGTAATGGACGGCCTCTTCGAGTCAGGTTTAAAAGGGATTCATGTCCAGGGATTGATATGGCCATTGCAAAATGTTGATTTTTGTGGTCAATAAACCATTTTGTCGTGGATTTTGATGTACTGCAAAGTTTTAACCTGGCAACGTCACCCTTAACAAGGATCTTTCCACACCAAAACCCCAACATTAAACCGAGTTCTGTTTCTCCCCAGCTGTCTATTAGCATTACTTAATGATTTTCCATATTTTGTTGAATAAAATATAACTTGTTGCCTGTTTCGTTTATTTTGCTCTGCCTTTTTCCCTCCTCGATCAGTCCTGCCAAGCATTTTGGGGATGACCCAGCAGTCTGTCTAACATGCCATCCCATACCTCTCCCAGATTACGATTCGGACCAGATGAGCAGTTCCTATGAGTCTTATGATGAGGAAGAGGAGGACGGGAAAGGGACCCGGGGGAAGAAAATGCGCCACCAGTGGCCCAGTGAGGAGGCCTCCATGGACCTGGTCAAGGACGCACGCATCTGTGCCTTTCTGCTGCGCAAGAAACGCTTTGGCCAGTGGACCAAGCTTCTCTGTGTCATAAAGGACAATAAACTGCTGGTACGGATGCCCACAGATAGTCATTCTGCACCCCCAAAACCCACTCGAACCCCAAAACCCACTCAAACCCCAAAACCCACCCGAACCCCAAAACCCACTGGAAACCGCAAAACCCACTTGAACCCCAAAACTCACACCACCCCCAAAACTCACTAGAACCCCAAAACCCACCCAACCCCCAAAACATTCCCGCAAGTATGGTAAAACTTTTACACACACTCACTCACATGAAATTTGAACAGCTTTATTCCTCGGTTCATTGACCTCTCCCCTCCTTCATCTGTCTCTCAATCTCCTCCAGTGCTACAAGTCATCAAAAGACCAGACGCCACAGATGGAGCTGGTCTTGTCTGGCTGCAGCATCACACACGTCCCCAAGGATGGCAAGAAGAAGAAACATGAGCTGAAGATCGTCCACCAGGGGGCAGACGCCCTGGTTCTGGCCGTGCAGAGCCAAGAGCAGGCTGAAGAGTGGCTGAAGGTAACCAAGCCACTGAGTGGTTTAGAGTAACTCAATGACCCGAGACACCAAGAGGTTTAAACACTGTAGCAGTTGACCTTCAGACAGTGTGGTCCAAACACTGCCGCGGGCTAATGTGTGCACTAGGCAATTCTACATTGTTCACAACACAAACGCCTGGTTGGCTAAAGCAGACATTCGGTATTACTGTGTGAATGGGTCACCCCTGGCCTGCCTAGGCTTGGTCAGTGAAAACAGGATGGAGTACATTTACTGTAGATCCTGAAGGAAGATTCTGGATGTTTTTGAGGGAGGAAAAAAAACCTGGATGCATATTGTTCTGCTCCGTTCCAGTGGACCCCTGGTTGTTTATCTAGGGGAGCGACTTCTATAGTCCCTCAGAAGAATAATACCTCCTGTTCCTTTAGTAGCAGGAGGGGTCTTTGTCCTCATTGTGGTCAGGGTGCAAGGGTTATTTTGAACAGGTGCTTCTGATGTTTGAACTCTGATGTCAGGATGTTTGGTTAGTAACTGTGGAGCAGTACCTCATTCCAGTCACAGCATGGAAGTGGCCATGGGGGTTCAAAGTCAAAAGACCCACACCCTCCTTAAATTTCCTCAGAGACCATTGTCTGGAGCTATTTTAAGACTCCGCCTACAATGTTCTTTTCATTGTTCTAGCTGCAGCCCGCCACTCATGCCAACAAAATTCCCAGGGCTCTGATTTACCACAACCACCCTTCATTCATGATTTTGGACCCGGCCACACCTTTTAATCCAGCACCTTGATGTGTGAAAAACCCAGTCGGAGTGGGCCCTGCTAAAAAACAAAGCGTCCTGCGACTTGGGCTGGTGCAGTGGTGGAAAGAACAGCCAGTCATGTTTGCTTTTCCTCTGATTTCCGGACCCTACCGAGAGTTTATGGCGCTGTGAGGTCGTTATGCCTGCAGGCTGGAAGGGGAACCAAAAGGAAACGGTCTGACAGTTTGGTTCTGATTTGATTACTTCTTCCGTCTGGTAATTAGTGTTGTTTATTGAGTTCCTGCAGCCTTTCTGGACGGCAGAAATATACAAGCTGGACCAGGGGCAAAAAAACAAAATGAAAAACGAAAAACTCTGAAGCACAAACACCACCACTCACAGGTTCTGATGGGATCTCTGTGCATATTTAGTCAAGTATCTGAGAACACGCGCCTTGAAACCACTGAACCAATAAGCGCGAGCGCGGCTTAAATGCACACTCTCACCCCGGGCCTGTAACTTAGCTCTCTTGGATTGAGGGCGCTTCGCTGACCGGCGCATGCCTTTTCATACCCAACGACACTTGCAATCAGCGGGACCAATTATGAAACCCGGCTGGCCCGACGTGACCTGGAACGGGGTTCTGGAAGGGGTGTACTGGAGGCGGGTCATTTACAGGCGCGAGGGAGGTGATCTTGGCTGTGCTCCGTACACATTCACACCTGGGGGTGTTTTGCTGCCGCACACTGCCAAAAGGGTGTGTGTGTGTGTGTGTGTGTGTGTGTGTGTGTGTGTGTGTTTGGATCTTGAGGCTAGGCGTTGTCAGGGAGACTTGTGGAAAGCTCCCTCATACTCTTTTTTTTTTTTTTTTTTTACTGTCTGTTGCTCTCATTCTCCCTCCAACCCTGCTCTTTTTGTCCGTCCAGGGACGCAGGGCTTCGGTAATAATTCCTCTTGCGTTTCACATAAAAAAAGGAATGATGGAAATAAAAGACGTTGAAATAATCCCTCCTTGGTCAGAGGATTAGGACTCCGTGAGATGCCCAACACGAGGTCTCTGTAATGAGCTGAGTCATGTACGACCGAATGAGTAAATACTGAGCGGTACAGGACAGTGCCCAGAATGGCTACAGGGCCGTTTACTAATGTAAAGCCCAGACAATTTGTTGCTAATGATCTGTTTATTGAATGAAAATGTCCATTCTGTGTTGATTCATCCTTCCTAATCCTTTCCAGAGTTATTGCTCTCGGTGTTTGTTTTTTTCTCGGTCTTTCCTCTTTTTTCGTTACCTCATTTTGTTGTCGTTCCCTGCGCTCCTGTCGGAGATGACGTGCTCCTTCTCCCTTCGTTTCTCCTGTTCTCTTTTCCCCCTCCCTCCTCTCTGGACAGCTTTCCTGCTGAACTGGTGAGATATAATGCTGAGGGACCTCTTGGCCCGGTCACGCGGCGTTGCCTTTCATGTTCACCGTCTCCCACTATAAATCACTGCTCCCGTCCTCTCACAGACTGCCACGAAGAAACCACGGCGGTTCTGTTTCCTGGATGGCTTCTTCCGTTTCACGTCGGGACAAAACATGTTTGACAGCACCTAGTTTCCCGTGTGTATGAGCAGTGTACCTGAAGGGTCACTCCGTTTTAGTCGTGACATGATGTACAACTTTGGGCTGTCCGTCACAATGCAACCTCCTTCCAGACGCTTTGACCTTCCTCAACTGATGTGTCCGAATTGCCTGGCGTGTGTTAAAGTGGGTCAAAGGCTTGGCCCCGTTCACTCCCCATGGAAGGGAGTGTTGTGCAGTTGAAATCCCAGGCTTGACTGCGCTGTACGTGCTCGTGTGGGGACGGGGTTGCTCGTGTTCGCCAGCTACGTGTCACACATTTGAATTGCACACTTTTGACGTGAGACAGATATGGACATTTCGTGGGTTTTCAACGAAATAATATCGGTCTCTCGTCGTCAGATCTCGGCAGAAATGACAGCGATCCACCAAGCATGCAGAAAACAACTCCCAGATTTAACTGAATATCCCTCTAATTGACAGACGAAGAAACCCCACAAACCCCTCCAAACCCGCCTCCCTGAAACACATCTCTACAATATCCTGTAAGTGATCCCCCTCTCCCTGGTGGGAGATAGGGAGCCAGTCAGTTCATGTCTGTCCCAAAAGCTCTAAGGCCAAAACCATGTGGCCCAGCCAGAGTCTGTAATTTCCCTGCAGGGCCAATTATGTGAGCTCCCGGCCAAAACCATGGACCTGTGGTGAACTGACATGCTCAGAAGAACTCCTCTGTGGGGACAGATGCAGATGGTTTTTGTGGGTTGTGTGTGTGTGTGCGTGTGTGTGTGTCCATAGCAAGTCTCTGGGTCACCCCTTGCAGGTTAGCCTAGACAAGGATCACCTCCGCTTGGGACTCTAAAGCGGCCTTGTGGTTCTGGCGCCGGCACGTTGCCAGGCTCGGGTGCCGGCGAGGCTGCTTTTAACCCGCGCCCAGGGGGGCGTGCCTGCATGCGTCCTTCCCTTTGAGCGGGCGAGTCAACTTCCTAATGACACCGGGACTCCAAAATTGTACCCGATCTCCTATGCTGTGTACTCCTCTTGACCAGAATCGGCAGGCCACCCGGTGCTGTTTGTGAGCTAACGGACACTTCGTGCCACTGCATGTATGCTTGCTGTCATCTAATAGATAAGCGGTTAGGCCCAAATATGGGTCATACGACAGCCATATCCGGGCACTCCGGGTTGCCTTGTGCCTATGAACGTCTCTAAGCTGTAGTGTACTGGCCATAAACCCAGGAGATGCCTCATTGCTATTATGAACCCGTTGCAACTAGAGCAAAAATGATCATACCCCTGTTATACATTGTGATATACTATGGCTTTCAGCCAATCAACACTCAGCGTTTGAACCATCTGGTGTATAATGGATAAGTGTTGTAAACAAGGTTGCGTTCATCAGTGACACTGTTTTGTTTGTAAGGATGGTCTCTTGGATAGAACCCTCTTCTGGTGTTCCCAAGAGCTCCAGCGGACCACTCCTAACGACGCTGTCCTCCTCCTCCTCTTGTAGGTGATGAGGGAGGTGTGTAGCAATGGCTGGGACTCAGATGGAGCTGGCTCCGGCTCTCCTGTACACAAGCCCGACCTGGAGACGGTGAGGAGCTCAGACGCACAGCATGTACATACTGGCAAGACACACATGTATTACACACAGGGAGAGAGGGAGAGACACACACACACACACACACACACACACACACCTCCACTCATGTGGGTCTGTTGAGGCCCCTCCTTTCTCCCTAATAGGAGCCAGTATGCCTGGGCAACACATGGCAGTAAAAGCTGTTATTGTTGTGCCAAATGGCACTTCATTACCACTCCGTGTGTGTTTGTATGTAGGAAGGGATGTGAGCAGAGTGTGTGTGCGTGCGTGCGCATGCGTGTGCGTGCGTGTGTGTGATTTCAAAAGCTTGGAGCAAACAGGTAAACTTACTGAAACTGTTGGAAGGGTGTGCGTGTGCGTGCGTACACAGTGGTGGAAAATGAGACAGATCAGAAGGGCTTTAATGACAAACCGCGCTCTAGCTGGCACAGTGCACAGAAGCCGAGTCTAATTATTCTGCTATAACATGTTGCAGATGCTCTCCAGTATTCTCTCACTGGGTCTTATGTCTGTCTGTCTGTCTGTCTGTCTCTCAACTGTGAACCATCTTGTGCCGCTGCAGAAGCTGTCGTGCGATAGGCCGAGTTCAGATGGAGAGCCCCCCCACGAGAACGGCCACGCGGCCAGCGACTGTAGAGACCAAGGTGAGACCCGTCAGGGATATGAACTAGGTCAGCTGGGTGATTAACATTGCTGACGCCACGCCCGCCTGGAATATGACGCAGGGCTGTTACTATCCTGGTGTTAATTAACGAAAAGGGGTTTCTTCAGCTTTGACCAAACCGTAAATCCATCCACATTATATTCTCTACATTGGAAAAAGGGAGTTTTTTTTAATTCAGACTCACAGGAGTCCAGCGCGTGAAGGAAAGTATGATTCAGAGAACGCTATAAAACAAGACCTCGACCTTGAGCGTTTCTCCCTACGCGCGAGACGCCGCGACGAAGACCGAGAGAACGCTCTACCGTCCGAGCGTCTGGGTGATGCACATTGTTTCACGCTCATTCAACCAACTCACTTCCCGCGGTTTACGGTGTCATTTACCGTCTCGGGATCTTTCTTGTATTCTCCAGAGCTGCTCTGGTTTTGTTTCACCGAAGACGTCAGTGGGCCTGTAAACGTGTGTACGCCCCCACACAGTCGCTCTCTGCAGTCCGCTGTTACCCAACTGCAGTGCGTTCCAGGCCATAGGGGGCGACTGGCTCACCACCGGGCTTGGATTAATAAATGTGTGTGTAATAGTTTACGCTTCCCAGCTGGGGAGCCACGACGGTTGAAATAAGGCGCATCGCCTTTTCCCCCAATCGTCTGTACTGGATTATCTCCGGAGGATTTCACACTCAACACCGACCGGCCGGCGCGTTTGCCGTATTGGTGACACGACTCCGACCCTGTCGGGTCTTCACCCGTTAACCGGGGAGCAAGGCCGCGCGGTTCTGGAGTCCGTTTGGTAGGCCGCGGAGGATGACACCAACCTACATCTACCGCAGGCGCGCAGGCCCGCTTTCCCGGCACCGGTTAACCCCAGCTGCACACGGTTTCTGGCTTTTTCAGCTTAATCAGACACATTCCTTCCGTGGCTGGTAACTAACCGCTTTGATTCAGTGGGATCGAATAAACGTGATCAGAGTTTCCCCGTCCGTTTCTCGCCGAAACAAAGGGGGGGGAAATAATAATCATCATCCTTTAAAGTGAAGCTCTTTCACATCTGTTGGTCTGGTTTCCTACCTAAGACCTGGACTGTGTTGTCAGTCAGTACGCGGAGAGAAACGCCAGCAGGTTCTGGCTACAAATGGCCAGAAATCTGATTTTTGTTGTCTCCTTGGCAGAGTCCATCCCTTTTATCAGTGTAACGACGTGTGTGCTAGTACTGACTGTTTCAGCGGGGTGCGTGTGTGCGAGCCGGTGTCTGTGTGCGTCACTGCGTCGGAGTCTGCCTGTTGAAGCACTCAAGACTACAAGGATCAGCTGTCTTGCTACGATGACGTCTTTTGTGGGGAATTCAGCCCCCCCTCCATACGAAGGGGCAGTCTTCCCCTCCCGTGTCTCACTAAAAAGAAAAATAAGACCTCCACGACTTTGTGAAGCATAATTCCATTGACTGCAGAGTGTTTTGGGATGTCGTGAGTATTACTCACAAGTCGACACTATTATTTTGCACGAAGGCTTGTTGAGCAACGGGCCCCTTTTATTTATCATTTGAGAGATTCTTAAAATACATCAATTCAGGCGCATAAAAATGGAATCTAGACAGACTATCAAAGTCTTTCTAAAAATCTACTTTTGCCCCGGGTTCCAATGTAGGATTATGTTCTGTAATAAGTCCTGGTAATTCAGTGTACAGTAAATCTTTCCAATAATTTTGTATCTCCATTGGGATAACGTCATGGCCAGTTTTGTCGGAAAGGAATCGACTGTCAACTAATACATACTGTGTAACTAGTCCCTTGTAAGAGTCATTTTGTGTTGCAGATAGTTGAATGTGATTTTCTGAGTATGGTATTAAAACTTAATGAATAGGCATTTATAGGTTATTCATTGTAATGTTAAGCTAGTTGCGATCACCAATCGTGACATTGAAATGATCCGATTGTCTTGTACAGTCTGGTCAAATGGGTGTAGTAGTCATATTTACATTCCAAAATATGAAACTACCTTGAACGACTGACTGACAAACTGTCATTGCTCCCCACCAACCCCACCTCACCCCCTCCCCAGGGAAAGGAAAAAAGGACTCCCAGAAGAGTCTGAAAGGAGGGACGCTGGGCAAGGGAGCAGGAAAGAAAATCACGAAAATCATTGGCCTGGGCAAGAAGAAGCCTTCCACCGACGAACAAACCTCTTCAGCTGAGGAGGACATCCCCACTTGTGGTAAGATGCCTGTCTGAGGTCAAGGGTCACATCGGGCATTTGGAGCCCTCTTCAGCAAATCTGCGTTCTATTAGATGATAGCCTGATGTAATATACCGCATGCTTCACCTAGACTTGTGAGTGCCCCGTCGATGAGACCTGGGTTCAATCAGTCTGTTTCGGAGGGGAGTTAAGGATTCACGCAGACTGGGTCAAGCTGTTGCTGTGATTATACAAAATGTCTGACTGGATGTAAGACTGTATTGATTCTTGCTTCCCCTCCCGTGTGCCTTCAAATGGCTAAGTAACATTAGGTAACAATGTCATGTACTGTATTTTGTGTATGTATATATGTGTGTGTGTGTGTATATATGTGACATTTTCCTTTACTGCTATGTTGTACAGAATGATACAAATATTTGAATGATAAAAAAAAGTTTAAAAAGAATTAGGTAGATTTTTGTAATTCATTTCCTAATCGTGAGAGGTAAAATCAAAACTCATAATAAATATTATTCCCTTAGAATTTTTTTCCCCCCCTGACATTAATATTTATTCACTTGCAACACCCCTACCTATCAACCTGTTTCCTGGCCCGCGGTCGTTCCACTGTCCACCCCACACGTTCGCCGCTAACCAGTCGCTCTGTCCGGCAGGCTACCTGAAAGTGCTGTCCGACAACCGCTGGCGCGAACGCTGGTGTCGGCTGAAGGACAACCAGCTGCTGCTCCACAAGGACCGAGCCGACCTGAAGAGCCACATGGCCAGTCTGCCCCTGAGGGGGTGCGAGGTCAGCCCGGGCCTGGACTCCAAACACCCCTTCGCCTTCCGCCTGCTGCGCAATGGACAGGAGGTGGCGGTGCTGGAGGTAGGTTGGCACTCGGCGCACGGGCGCGATTAGAACTCACCCTGGACTTGAAGCCAACACGTGCTCTTTGTCCAGATTTGGCCTGCATTTTGAATAGTCGGACCCATTAATGTGCAGAGGATTTACGACCCGCGTTGTGATGGGATGTAGAAACGCTACAGGGAACATGTGCACCGGTCGGGATGGAGGGAGGCGAGGTAGAACCGGGTTTGGACCGGGCTGGAATGGAAAGGCCGGCGTGATAGTGATGGTAGGGCTCGGGGCGGATCTCTAACCTCCGGTCCGGTTCTGCCCAGGCGTCCTCCTCAGAGGGTATGGGTCGGTGGCTGGGGGTTCTGCTGGCCGAGACGGGGTCCACCACGGACCCGGCTACTCTTCATTACGACTACATCGACGTGGAGACCACCGCTAATGTCATCCAGCTGGCCAAGCAGTCCTTCTGGTGAGGCGCGCGCACGCACGCACGCACGCACGCACGCACGGCCTGTTGAAATTCAAAACACTGTGCTTTTTTCTTTTTCTTGGTCAGTGCCTCAGAGCTTCGTGCGTTTCATTCTTATTTCATTTTTTTAATCGACTCCATACTTTCAGGGGGACTTTTTTGTATTGTGAAATGTGATGATTATATTATAGAAATACAAAGGTCGAGTGTTCAGTATGGCGTGTAGATAAGTTGAAAGGAATACTAATTGAAAGGAACCAAACTCTTAGGCGCTGACAAGTCAAAATGTTGAAAGCAGGAACATAAACAAGGGGGTGTAGTCACTCTCTAGTCACTCTAGGAGTCATTTGATAGTGTCATGGGAATCTGAAAAAGGTAAATGTTTTTGTCCTTGATGGGGTGTTTTTGGATAAGTGTGTGTGTGTCTTGAAATCTTCCCAAACAAGGCAGTGACTGTCTAATATGCATGTGGCCATGTCCACTTGAGCCAGTCTACTGTTGAAATGCCTTGACCTCCTTATACCCTATTCAGTAAGGAATGCACAGCTCTGGACCAATGTTTTCTGCTAGAAGGGATTGTGTGTGTGTGTGCGTGTGTGTGTGCGTGTGTGTGTGCGTGTGTGTGTGTGTGCGTGCGTGTGTGCGTGTGTGCGTGTGCGTGCGTGTGTGTGTGCGTGTGTGTGTGTGCGTGCGTGCGTCCTGTTGCTGAGTGAGCAACACACACTCTTACCAGAGCACTATGATGTCCTGACCACACGGTAACCCGATTCATTATGTTGTAATCGGAGAAAGAGTTTCGAGTCTTAGAGGAAGTGGGGAATGTCTGAACTGTAGTCGCACAGGCGATACATGAAAGATATGAAGGGTCTGAACTGTTATAACAAGGGCAACAAAATAAACCGCTACAAAGGGGTTCTTCATGGCCTCACCCAACTTCCACAGTTCTACTTGTGGGTCATGGAGTCTGTGCCTGTGTGTTTTCACATCACACTGACGTGCTGCCCGATGTTTTCTCCTCAGCTTCACTAGTAAGCGCGCCGTGTCTCCTAACCGCTACATGGACAACCCAGTGAATGGTTACGCTTGTCCCTCTGGGATGGCTCTCCACTACGACGACGTGCCGATCAACGGAACGGTAAGAGGGAGGGAACACTCAGGCTGTTGGCGTGTAGCAGCTTGTACATTTGCTAAAAAGGATAAGGAAGCCCACGTCAACTGCGACCGTCCATTTGTTCCTGCGAAATCTCCGTTCAGTCTGGATGTTGCCTTGCTTGGGAAGGCTTGCGTCAGGCTGTCGTAGTGTTTCTCCTTCCCTCTTTCTCACGCTAGTTCAACTGTGATTAATAACAGTGCAACTTTAAATGGCTTTCTCTGCTCTAGCTCACGGTCACTAACAATAACAACCCTTTGGCTTCCTCTCTGCTTCTCTCTCCCGCCAACTTCTTTTTCACTTTCTTTTTTTTCCCACCTATAATACCAACTTTTTTTGTCTCCTTCCCCACCCACCCGATCACCCCTCGTCGTTTACTTTCTCATTACATTTCCCTTGATGTTCCTTCCATTCTTCCTGTCTTTTCTCTGCATGCGCACTTCTAACGACAAGGCTCCGGATTCCCTGTACTCCAGCCCTGCCACCGGGGGGCGCCACCTGACAGAAGAGGTGTTGTATGAGAACGCCGAACCTGACTCTGACCTCTATGAGAACATGCCTTCCCCCAAGCTGGCCGCCCGCTACTTGCCCCAGCCCAGCCGCCTGGCCTCGGCGTCATCTGGCCACTACAAAACCCCTGGCCCTCTCAAATCCAAATTCCTCTCTTCCGCCTCCTCTTCAGCTAACACTAACACAAAAACCGCTGCTCAGGTGACAAACGCTCTCTACTGGAAGGAAAATGTTGCTTTATTATTTTGTTTACAACTATGTCTAAATATTTTTTTATGTAAATGTCTTGAAATATCTGGACACTTTTTTCGAGGAGTGATTGTGACCAATGATTGAGGTCTGTTTTATAAAAGCCTCCAAAAAAGCATCCTTTTTATGAAGATGGAAGAAGAAGTTTCTAGATATGCAGACAACCAGACGGCTTAAATTGCTTATAAAAAACGAAGGTGAAATCACACCATCACGTGTGTCTGGGCCTCATTTCTGTTGTTAATAAAGCTTAATACTGCTTCTGTTCTTAAAGGGATGGTTTGTCTTAATATCAAAGTTTATAAGACATTGTCATAACACAAATGTAGACCCTAGTAACCATTGTGCAATTAGTAACCATCGACCCATCAATTCTAGCATTCCCTAATTTGGGCATGAATTCTCCCTGGAACATAACATTAGTTGAAATGAAGCATATCCCGTGGGTGGCAAAGAGGAAGTATACAATATCACACTCGTTTTTCCTAAATAAACACGCTGTGATTTGACGTAACGCGGTCCATATTGGCCACCCAGAACCCCGGAATTCCAGACCGGCTTGGCCCCGCTGTAGTGTAGCTCCGGGTAACTAACACCATGACCACGGTGACCTGGGGAGGTCCAACGGTCGAAGCTGCACATGTACGCCTGCGGACCACACTCATTCCACAGGGTTCTGTCGAGGCTTACGCGGCCCCCTTGCGTTTATGACCGCCGTCGCCATGCAATTATTTCTTTACGGGCCAACGCCAAGCGCCGCCCGACACGGTTACACACAGACACGCCCATGCTGTGCCGAGTTGCCCTCTGCTAGCGGAGGCTGTATGTGTGAAACCCACATAACAATGAGAGACGTGAATTGCTGTGGCATGCACCTTTTTTTCAAGTACGCCCTCATGGGTTTTTTTTGCGGGGGGCTTGTGAACAGGCTAGCGTGAACTCTAGACCCTCTTCTTTCAAATCACACCTTAACTATTACTCTTAACCTAACATTAACTAATATAAATACATTAGTGTCTTACCTCGAGGTATTTCTGAAAAACATCTGTCCACACATTTTTCTAAATCGCTGATATGAAACAATTGTGTCCTCGCGCACGCGTCCAATTATCGTCACTGTAGGTGAGAATGGGATTCATAGTTTTATTGGGTTTGTTCAGGTGTGAACAATAGCTCCCAGTAGTTTACCAACCGGGGTGTTTTCAGCTGTAGTCACAACTAGCTTATGGATGTTTTTTTTTCTCTCTTCCTTCTTTCTGACCAATCAGCTTAAAGGAAAGAAGGCCGCAGTGACCAATGGAACAGCTTCTAAACAAAAAGCTGACAAAAACCAGGCGAAGAAAACCAACGGAACAGCCTCCAATGGCACAGCCTCCAAAGGAACATTATCTGTGAAACGCCACGACTCCAGTAAGTGTGTGTGTGTTTGTGTGTGTGTGTCTGTGTTACTGAGTTTAGGAGCTAGATGGATAGAGAATGAAAAAACAAAAGACATACACATTCTCTCGTACATTAAAGTGTACCTCTCTGTTAGTACATTAGTGTTTACTATTGTCTAGAACTACAGTACAGTGACCACTTGAGTATATAATGACCTGTTATGAGTATATTAGTGTAATATATAATATACTCTTAAATAAAAATGCACTGTGGTGTACTTGTATGTACTTGAGACTGTGCTCTTACAGGTATGACTGTACCCTCCCATCTATAAATCATGCCAGTCACACAGCACTGATTAGTGTGTTAATTCACTTCCAGTGAGCCTCTGCCCTGGTCGTGGTGTTCAGCAGCAGGCTGGTGTTAGCAGACACTCAGTCTGGCCCAGATTGCCAGTCAAACACACCACCGAACGCTTTCTATGAACACTGGAGCCGCACAGAAATCTGGAAAATGCCGGAATTTCCAAATTACAGTTCAGTGAAGCAGCGGGAGTGAATATCTTTCGAGCTCTTGCAGATTCCTTGAAACCATCTGTTGCAAATCCCAATTTAGGGATGACTCCCGTGGCACATCCAGACCTAACCATCACTCAGCGCTCAGTCGGCGTTCTAAGAGACACGTGAGCCCGCGGATATCTCGGCCGCCAGCGGGTTTAATGTGTACAGTGTAGGCATGTGTGTTTCTTCTCATGTGTGAACTACGACGGTTCTGAACCCACTGTCTCATTTGGGCCCATTCGTCAACGTCTCGGTTCGTAGGGCCCCGGCAGCTACGCTTCTGTGTGGATTGAGTGTCTGTTACACAGTCCTTATTTAATGTCAAGCTGAATAGGCACATTCTGATGTATCGACAGTCAGATGTCAGGCGTCGGTTTGTTTGAATGTGTAGTCCCTTGTAGAGTCTAATATGACACACACACACACACACACACACACCATTAGTGGTGTGCAGAGGCTCCTGTGGCCTGGGGTTAGTTGTTCGGGGTATTTTCCTACAGGGCCAAACTCCCCTCCTCTGCATGATTAATAAGGGCCTCTACATTGAGGTTTGGGTTCACTGGGTTTCTGGGCCCTGTGGGCTCCGTCTACAGCTCCGATGAGCAGTTCTGTTCTCCCTCCTCTCACGGGGGCCTGTTTACGTTGCCCTACGTTTTCTGAAACATATCGAAGAAGATCATTTTGGCGTGTAAAACTCTAGATGTTGACGGATCCCGTCCTCTGCGTTGTTTGTAATGAAGGCCAGAGCCTTTTATCTCCTTTTCCTTCTTCCCCAACCTCTCGTTGTCACTGCCGGTTACGGCTCACAGTACCACTCCTTCCCGTTGCAGGCGCGGAGCAGTATAAATACGGTAAGAACCGCGTGGAGGCGGACGCCAAGCGGCTACAGGCTAAATTGGACGAGCTGATGAAGAGGAAGCAGGACATCAGGAACCGTCTGACGCAGCTGAAGAAGGACAGGAAGGACCTGCGCACCGCCATGGAGGCTAGCACCGGTACATGACAAGAAACGGTCCAATTGAGGGATCCTTGGTTTATGGTTCTTTCTACAGTAACGGTGTAACCGGAACCGTTATTCCACGGTACTGTGATGCTTACTCTGAATTATTCTTCCTCTCACTCTTCCTCTCCTCCCTCCCTTCAGGAAAGCGATCCGCAGCATCTCTGGCAGAGCGGCTGAAGAAGGTGGAGGATGAGTGCAAGCTGAAGGAGGATGAGAGGGTGAGCCTGGAGCTGGAGCTGACGGAGGTGAAGGAGAGTCTGAAGAAGGCCCTGAACGGAGGAGTAACCCTAGGCCTTACCATCGAGCCCAAGTCTGGAACCTCCAGCCCCCAGGTCAGACCTCAACCACATTAAAAGGGTCAGACCCTCAACCACAACCACATTAAAACGGTCAGATCCTCAACCACATTAAAACGGTCAGACCCTAAACCACAACCACATTAAAACGGTCAGACCCTAAACCACAATAAGTGTCAGACCCTCAACCACAACCACATTAAAACGGTCAGACCTTCAACCACAAAAGGGTCAGACCCTCAACCACAACCACATTAAAACGGTCAGACCTTCAACCACAAAAGGGTCAGACCCTAAACTACAACCACATTAAAATGCCTTCATCAGCCATTGTCAGAAAGAACATTACAGATACCCAGCCTACAACCCCAAAAACCATTACAGATACCCAGACTAAAACCACCAAAGACCATTACAGATTCCCAGCCTAAAACAACCAAACATGGCAGTGCAGCAGTAGCACAGGAGTTGGAAGGACAAATTGACATGCACCAAGCTGCCAATTGAAAACGTACAGGAAATGTAACCAGGAAGTGTTACTTCAAGTGAAGTTTCTAATCTCCCTAAAAGTATCTCCGTTCATGCACTCAGATGTTATGTAGCCTCACTTATGTCACGATGGTGGCCATTTTGTTTCTGCTGACTGTACATATTGTTTTGCAGACAAGCTCTCCTTCATAATTTTCTAAACCGAGAAAAGCTTCAAAACAGCGGCCAGTCACCTTCCTGTGAACTGTGATTACTACTTCGGCAGTCAAGGGCCTTCTATTCTTACACGGCCCTAATCCCCATTTCTGACCAGACTGCGAGGACGGGAAAACAAAACCACGGCACGTGACCGTCAGTGCTATTGGCAAACGCCCCATCAGGTTCCAACGAACCGGACGTAGTTTGAGACCGGCTATTAATGAGAGCTGAAGGGCGACGTTAACATTCGTTCTGCTGGTTTCTAGCCGCGTTGTCCTGACCTGGTGGCAGCCTAGGAGGTGAACGAACAGCTGGCGTTGTGACCTCCTAACGTTAAGGAAGCCTCCGTTTTTGGCTAGTGAGCTGCAGACCATATTATGTTCCTACAGATTTCTCAAAAGAAAACGGAGCTGTCATCTGTATCCCGCCACAGACCGATGCTAGCCCTAAGATTTTCCCCGGGAGCTGTATAGAGCCATAAGTGCACTAGAAAAAGCACACCCAGGGGTGACATTAACAGAGAAACTGAAATCTGTTTGACCTTGTCTTTACCATCTGTGCAACTGGAGGCAACGGCTCCGAGTGGCTTTTCTCCAGAAAACTGTCACGAGGCCATTCTCAGCCCACACTGTGGTCACGGACCACAATCCCATTCTGCCGCTGCCTTCAGAACCAACGTGATTGGATGAAGCGGGCGTTAGCCTGCGGGACTGGGCTGAGTACACAGACGTGGTTCCTGATCCGTGATTCGTCCCGACACATCGCCGGTTGCCGTCGTCGAGCAGCGCCGGGCATGTTGAGGTACTTCTCGTGGACATTCCTAAAGATTGTGCCACACTGACGGAAGAAGCCAAATCCGTGTTGGATTGGGCGAGTAGAATCCGGTTGGCCCGTGCGGCGCTCCGATCATCTCCATCCTCGCCAACGCCCCTACAAACAGACAGAACCTCGCCTGCCTCCCAATGGACACAACCGCTTGTTCGATATGTAGATATTGTACTAAGACAGCAACACAGTTGCTCATGCTGATTCATGTACCCGATTATAGTCTCATATCTACGTTTCAGTAACCGTGCCAACTGTGCAGACGCTCACCACACCTGGTCTGTGTGAGGAAACAGCCAAACCACACCTGGTCTGTGTGAGGAAACAGCCAAACCACACCTGGTGACGTTCTGACTTTGAATTGTTTCCAGTCCCCAGTGTTGCTGAGGCGGACCCTAGAGAACTCTCCCATCTCCAGCTGTGACACCAGCGACACGGAGAGTTGTTCCACTCTGCCGGTCAACAGCGCCTCCCTCCTACGCAGAACGGCCAATCAGAAACCTCCGGCTGTCCGTGGCCATGTCCTCAGGAAGGCCAAGGTGAGAGAGACACACACACACTCACACTCTACACAATGCCCTAACTTAACCAAAAAACGCCAATAAATGCCTAAACCAGTGGAATAACCCCAATTCACCACCCTAACCAGTGCTAACACCATCTCCAATTTGAAGTTGTACCAGCCAAGTTCCTAAGCCGGAAATCACCTATTTGTCATGTATTACAATCTTTTTAGGGACTTTCTGGTCCCCACAAGTACACCTGGATTAACACTGCAGACAAATGACTGTACTGTATTACATTGATTTGCATGTCATGGCGTGTCTTACTTGGATGTGCCCATTTCCATGTCCTCACAGCCAGCTCACACAATGACCCTCTCTGTTGCAGGAATGGGAGATGAAGACTGGCACATAAAACCTCTCGCTTCACACCTGCCCTATCGTTAAGGCTTTAACAAAAGTGTTTTACGTGTACATATTTATTTAAAACCGTTCATCTGGGCAAGAGGGTTAAAGAGTACAGAAAAGCATAGTATAGTATGACAAAGACAACTGGGAAGCCGCTGATACACTTCATTTCCATGACATGGGGAGCCATGACTCTTCTGTAGCTTACTATTGTATAATACCAAGGGTTATGTCTGGCATGTCTCCACCACTCTGTCAAGGCGTTTTGGACTTTTTTTTTTTGTCAAGCAGAATTCCACTTCCATACAGGCCTCTGTCTGTTTCTCCAACACATCAAAAAGTAACATCTGGTTTGAGCAACGCTTGGGGTTGCAGAAAAAAAAAAAAATCCAAGTATTTATTTGTAAATGTTTCTTTTGTAAACACTATCCTCCCTGTGATTATTTATGTTGATAATATTTAACACTCGTTTTACAGTGAAGCGTGTCATCTTCCTTACTTGGCCGGTGGCACTCGTGTTGCCGAGCAGCGACGCCACCGGCCGTGCCCTACAAACCCCTCCCCCTCGGGTGGGATCATCAGGTCGTTGGTATCACCATCGCTCTAGGGGACCCGGCTCTGCACGCGGTCAATCTGTCTGATCGGGCTGGGCCTTATGGAGGCTCGACTCTATATGGAGTTCCAGCGAAGGTTTGGGCCTTCTTCCGGCGAATTTAGTCCTGAACCTCCCGTTTGCCGGCCACTTATATTTGCGCTTTAACACCCAGGAGACACAGCTCGAAACATTCTGCTGCGGAATTGTAGCCCCGTGATCGGATCTGTGTGCATGTGCGTAAGCTTAGAAAAGTCTTCCAAGCACATACCATCTCAATCAGCAATAAATAATTTACTGTAGACGCAGAGACGCAGAAACCCGTGTTTGGCCACAAATACTGTATTCTCTGTTTTAACCAGAGGACGGATTTAGTCAGTGGCTCTAAAGTGAACGTGGGATTTGCATTCTCAAATGACTGCCATTAGCATTTTCCAATCACTTTAGAAGCACCACGTTTGGTTCAACCGATCTTTGATGATTTAGCCATGCAGATATGATCCCCCTGTGGATTCTTGAGCCTGACGGGCTCCTAATGGACACCGATTAAGCTTAGTCCTGGGTAAAAAAGAAAACGTTTTTGTCGAGGACTGGGCTTAATCTGTATCCGCGATCCGACCTGGAGAGGAGGAGCCTGCTCTTGCGGCTACTCGTTTCGGGCCACACGCAACGAGACACACAATGTAATTTATTTCTAACGGACGGTGCTTTGGGTATTTTACCACATCTGCAGCACACTGCCAATTAAGCCAAATCCACAGTGCATGGTGGAAGTTAGCCGCGGTGAAAAGTAGCACGTAAACGTACTACAAACCGGTATTGCAGCATTTACGCAGTACATTTTCCGATGGTCTAATGAACTCGCAGACTGGACTTTAGGTGCTGTATAAAACGTACATGGTAATAGTTATATACAAACGTTCTACTACGATCATTAACCAAACGAGAAGTGTTGCGGGCACAAGACAAATATTTTAAATGCTGTGTAAACATTGCTATGGTGGAATTGAATGAATCCCAGCTAACGTTTTACCTTTTACACGTTTTTAAAAGTACTGTTTTATAGTGGATTTAATGCTCACGGTTGGGATTACGAGTCTGTATGCAACAGAAATACCAGCCAGCAGAGTTGTCGGAGTGTAAATATTTGTATCCCTTTTGAATTTTCCATTCCTTCTGGTACAGATTGGGATTCAGTCGGATCGCAGGCTATGTGCATTGCATACTTTTGAATACAATTGTTGATCGAGACGAATTAAGCAGCATTTACTGTGATCCGGGATCTAAGAACAACGCTTCTTTCGAAAGCTAAAATCCCCTGGACCTATGATTGGAGTGAATCCCAGACAGAGTCCCTGTTGTCTACAAGCGGGAGCTAGTCCTTCACCACAAGATGAGGGAGAGGAGACATCGTTAGGCCTACGTGTCTAACCCTAGACTCTAATCTCATCTTTTTTCAAACCAAAAACAGATTTGGAGATATTTGTGAACCCACATTTTGCAATCGGGGGGTTGTTTGGTAAAGGGAGTAGGGGAGAAACAACAACATTTGTTTGTTTTGCACCTTAGACTTTTCTACTCCATTGTTCTTATGACAGTCATCAACTTGTTGACGAAACATTGTGTATATAAACTAATAAACCTCTTTATGAATGTCTCCTTTCCTCTTGCTGTCTGTCAGTGTTCAGTTAGCTGTGTGGTCAGACCAAATAAAACATAAAAACCATGTACAAATGGTAGTCATCTGTAAGTTCTCCAGAATGAGGCATTAATAGACATGACCCAGATTGGAGAAAATAGTCAAATGTGAGCTGGCAAACTAGCTGGTAAAACAACAGTATACTGGTAATCTCAATGCAGAAATAAACCCCAGAAATGGGTAATAAGAAGAGAAATCTGATTTACAAGAATTTTTAGAAGCAATTCTGCTTTCATATCACACCACTAGCTCAACCAGGAAATACTATCCAGCACCTACACGCTTCCAGAGAAGAATTCACTAGATGACAACCATAGGTGAGCTTGCAGGTGTCCAACCTACCACAAGATGTCTCCAGAGCGTTAGGAGACCACCTTGTCTGAGATCCACCCCCCAACTCGGACCAGCGCTCAATCAGTTTAGACTAGACTAGTATGTTGCAAGCCCAATGTGAGTTCACAGCTGTGCCATTCAGACGCCCCTTAAAACGATACTAAATGCCCTAATGATACATAAAGCATGGGTTGGCTCCCAGAAATTACCTTGACATTTGTGTCCCGCAATCATGTGGATCTTCCACAATCCAGAACATATATGGGCCTGGCTGTTTGGATTGGCACCAGCCCGGAGTAGTAAGACAAATGAAAACTGATCTAAACTCAGGCTATGAGGTAAACAAGAGGTTGTGAGGACAATCCTTGGCTCTTAAATGTTTGCTACAGTTAAGGTCAAACCCACAGATTTTTTAACAGTGAGTTATAAAGGTGTCCTGGGGGTTTGGGCTTAGCATTCAAGACAGCAGGTTCTAGTCCCATCTCATGTACTTCAGCAAACCTGTTTATTTCCACACCCGTCAAACATACAATGAGCAAAGTATATAGAAAGCACGAGAGTGTGACTGGCGTAAGGATCTAACCTGGTAAGTGCAGGGTCGCTGGATCTCGCTGTGGCGTGACTCTTGAAGCACAGTGACATCTTACACTGACGCTCAAGTCTTAATCATGTCGGAGATTGAAGCCAGAAGAACGTGAACTGTAGCGTGGTCCTGGAAAATTGTGCAGCTGTGGGTAGTTATGGATGATAAGTTCTACACACAATCTGCTGGATTTAGAGCTCACTAGAGCCCGAGGAACACGATGGCTATATTATCCATAATGTTCCTTAATAGCAACGTAATACATATTGTTCACAATTTTCTCTGAACGTTCATGTTTGGCCTAATCAGTTACTTAGCCCAGGAAGTTACAGGCCTTGGCCCAGTCACAAACATTTCTGGGAAAAGACGACAAGAACAAATGAAATAAAAGTAAAAATGAAACAGTACCATACAGTCATATTTATTCATTTGTACTACTGAGGCAATATTAAGGAGGACTTGGAAAAGCTACAAAATCATGTCACATTTACTACAAGTCATCCAAAAAAACGGGTATCGAAAATGCCCGATTTCTGCTTCATTTCTTGGGAACTACTGCCCTCTTGTGGAAAACACTGGGATTGAGGTGTAACGTCACACAGGGTGAAATAAGTCCTTCTGATTACGTTGATGCCAGTTAAAAACAACAAGAGAGGGAGAGGTGATGGAGAATATTAAAAATATACCACAAACATGAAGTGAACAAATAATCCTACAGGGACTGTTACAGCATTTTGTAAGACAGAAAGGCAGCTCATGTACAAAAAAAGGCTTAGTCATAGACATATTCCGTGTGCTGTCGAGCACAGTACATTTGACACATCAATGTTTGTAAATGTTACGAATGCCAAGGTCTCTCAGGTAGGGAAACCAGTCTTTGAAGAGACAGCAGTGGTACCAGAACCAGGGGTAGTAGGACTCCGACTGTCGCGTGGCCCCAGAAGTGATGATGTGAAGGGCAGCCTCATCGGCTGGCCAGGCTTGGACATTGGAGACCTCCCTGTCAATTCAAAACGACGACTCAGCCCAACTACAAAGTCTTAAGAATGTCCCAGGGTCACGTGGACAGACGCGACGTAACCGCCATCAGCCGTGACAGTTTCCTCAAGGGCCAATTCGGGAGACTCAAAAATTACCGCCTGGGACACGACGGTATTACACGCAGCGGTTCGATGAAGTAAAAAATTAAATAAAGTAGCTTACTTGACCATTTCCATCGCCGACTCGGTGTCTATCAGGCCCAGTGTGACGACGCTGATAGACACGTTGCTGCTCTGCATGGCCAGCTCGTGCTGCAGCGTCCCGAAGAAGCCGTTCAGGGCGAACTTGGTGGACACGTACGGAGCCACAAATGGCGCGCACACTTTCCCTGAAAGACCAGAACACACGCTAGCCGACCGATCACGGCGAATTTGCGTCGATCAGTGCGGAGAGATGAGCCGACCGCTTACCATACAGGGATGAGACCACCATGATGGAGCCCTTGCTCTGTTCAAGGGAAGGCAGGGCAGTCTTGGCCATCTGCACATAGCTGAGGAAATTCACCTGTGAAATTCAACAGCACAGAGGAGGAAGTTATACAGCAGTTAAATACACGACATTCAGTAAAATACACGACATTCAGTATTGCCTTTAGCAAATTGAGCTGACAGGCCCATCCAGACGGACTGACAGTGCAGCTCGGTTAGAACTCGGTAACGGCTATCCCACGTCTGTCAGCTAACGACAATTCTCTGAAGTTATTTGCTCCACGCTAGTAGGGAAAGTGCATGTGCTGTTAAAGTCTACTTGCGTCTGTCTGTCTGTTGATAACTGACACTCCACCTGCATTAACCATCTGGTGTGCTCCACATCCCCGTCCCACATCCCAAACGGCATGTCTCCTTTGTGGTTCAGCACCAGGTAGTCCAGTCCTCCCAGCTGGTCCACAGCAAACTTCACCACCCTCTCCGGGTCAGTGTGATTGGCCATGTCAGCTGCCACGTACAGGGCTTTCTGGGCCCCCAAACCATGACACTTGTCAACTACCTGCCACACACACACACACACACACACACAACGTCATGAGAAAAACATCACGGTAACTGGTGACATTCATATTGGTGAAAACAGTCAGAGAAAGTCGGTTGACCAGAGTGTAACAGACCTGCTGTAGGACCTTCTCCCTCCTGGCTGTGAGGACAACCTGGGCTCCAAACCCAGCCAGGTGATAGGCTATCTGCTCCCCTATACCAGTACTGGCCCCAGTTACCAGAACCCGGGCACCCTTCAGAGAACCTGAAAAAAGCACATTCAGAAGCTACTTGGTTCAGATAGGTTTTTTTATTTGTATATGTTCAACATAGCGTGGAGCCTCTTTAGGAGGAATTGAGATGTTACGAGTACTTTGTGAGGTTACAAAGTTGATATGTTTATAACTAACCAATGTTCATCTGGTTAAGTGGCTGGGCTTGTAGATCACTGCATTAGTTAGCCAAGGCTGTGTAAATGTATATAAAACCCATTTTGCTCTTTACAAACATTGATGAAATAGAGTGATCACATAGTGTGCGCCTCTAGGGGGTGATGTTGAGTCATTAACCTAACCAATGATAAGGAAATCATCTGAACCCACGGCTGATCTCAAATTCTACCCGTTCCTAAATCTTTTTCAAAGCGAGTGAAGAACTTTGGAGGTGTGGAGATGCTCGGCTGTTGACACCGCCTGTATTTTATTACGAATTCAAGTCTGGCTCCACCGGCGTTGCCATGACAGCATTCTGAAGCCCTACGCCGTCCCATCTGGTTTGCGCTCTGTGGAATTCTCATTCATTTTTCAATAGGACCCTGACCCTAAACACACCAAGAGGCTGTGTGAGGGCTATACAACCGAGGATAGTGATACGGCTGCATTGGATGACCCGGCCTCCGCAATCACCCGACGTCAACCCAGTTGAGATGGTTTGGGATGGGTTGGTCCGCCGAGTGAAGGAAAAGCGGACAACGAGTGCTCTGCGTGTGTGGGAACACCTTCAAGACCGTTGGAAAATCGTTCCAGGTGACCACTTCGTGCAGCTGGTTGAGAGAATCCCAAGTGTGTGAAAAGCTGTCAACAAGCAGAAGGGTTGCTACTTTGAAGAATCTAAATTATACATGTATTTTGATTTGTTCAACGCTTTTCTGGTTACTACGTGATTCCGTATGTGTTATTTCATAGTTGTCATGTATTCACTCTTATTCTACAATTCTGAAAATAGTAATAAAAGAAACAATCTTGAATGAGTAGGTGTGTCCAAAGGTTTCCCTGACAGTGTGTGCGCGGAATGGAGGCGGGAATGAGCAATGACCGAGTGTCCGTAATTTGGCTGGAGAACGGAAGACACTTTTTCAATCAGTAGTTATTGTTGAAAAAACAACATTGATTTTCCTGTCTGCCATGACTACAAGCCAACGCAGGAAAATGCTCTTTCGCCTTTTGTTTGCCACTGCCAGTAATGCACAAACACCTAGCAACAGATCTCACAGGTGAACACCACTTTCACTTGACGTTCGTCTCGCTTTTATGACGAACCGTCAATAACATTAGCACATATTCACAAGTAGAAAAGGCTACCTTCACCATGATACAACCACCTAAGGTACCCCCTAATAAAACATCAGTCCACCTGCAGCTGCAGGATCGGATGCAATGGCCGAACCCACCGTTGCCAAGCAGGCCAGCAGCCCCGAGAGCACCCCTACTTCCCCACGGCAATGTGGTGTGTGCACTGAGATCTACATTTCTAAGAAAACTCAAGAGCAATACGGTGGCATTTTGATAAATCACTGCAGCGAAATTGGGTCTTGTTTTTTATGCAACAACCAGCGTCAGTAGTAAGGTAGTGTGGTATATGATTATCTAAATGACATTAGGGCTAACATTTCTGCCTACACAGACCAGGTCCAGACGCCAACATATTTCTGGATACGCATTCTCTGCAATGGCAACCACCTTTTGGGTTAAAATAGGATATGCAGCCTAAAAAGGTACATGTGAAAAAGGGGCCTGTCGACAAACGATTGCATCGACTAGTCATTGTGCTGAAGCTAGATAAATGTCTTACCTGGGTCAAAAGCTGGTCCACTCCATTGAAAAGCAACATAAGCTACAGCAATTAATAGTTTTGTCACAGTCTTCATCTTGCGACAGACAGCATGGACACTTCAACAGGGAATTAGCGTACAAACAAGATGTATAAAAATAAACGAAAATCGGAGTGTCCTATTAAAACCACAACTTCGAAAAGGTCGATGTTGCAAAGTACAGGAAAACAGCTAACATCGCTCAATCCCCAAAGGCAATCCCCTCCCCCAGCCTTTCATTTCTGTGTCCCTCAGTTGATAGTCACGATAAATTACACGTGGGGAACAAGAACGACTAGTATAGCCCGTTTCTAGACTGGCTTACTAGGCGAGTGCTTCAGACAAGTTATCCTGCTATTTAAAGTCGTCCGCCAACCTATCCTCGCAGTAGAACGTTCGCGCTCATGGACAACTCTGTTACACGCCCGGATTCAGAGAAACATGTCATTTCGTAGCTATGGATTTTCTGATTGCCTTGCAGTGTCGATGCTTTTTCTGTAAATACGTATTGATTTAAACTTGCATTTATTATTGGCTAGTAGCCTACTTCAATCCCCAAAGACTAAGTAAAAATCTGAATTAGGCTAGGGGATTTAACTTCTCAACAATACCATTGAAAGCGACATTTTCCTCCAACTGACCTTATTACGGACCATGGAATTTACTGTCCAAAAACATGTTTTGTGAATTGTCAGCCAATTACGTTCAGGTCTAACTTGTACTTTTCGGGCTTGGATCTGAGATAAGGTTAGAGATACTTGTAGCCAGGTATCCATTATTGACGACCCTATGAGCGCTATTGCTGCTGTGAGGAATGTATTTTTTAAAAATATTTTGTTGAAGGCCATCCACATGTAAGCCAAACGTGCCATTCCTTTATCAATACTATGAAATTACGTTCAACATATATCTTTTTCCAGACAGTGTCCGTTGCTGGGGTCGTTGGAGCGTGTTAACACTTGGAAATGACGTCATGTGCATACATGCAACATATATCTTTTTCCCAGACAGTGTCCACTGCTGGGGTCGTTGGAGCGTGTTTAGACTGAATTGAAATGTCTGATTATGCGTTACAGTTACATGTTTTAATTGACTTGTCCTCACGCTGAAAAACATGCATAGACATGAAACACTTGTGCTTATTAATGATATTTATTTTAGTATTACTAGAGTGCTGTTTTGATAATATATGGATGTTCAGTCCTACATAATTTCTCTTTATTGATGGGGGAGTAGTTCGGAGGGCATGTATTGCAGCCAAATTATGTAGAATATAGAATACTGCAACTTGTCCAGCATGAACTTTCCCATTTTTGATCCTGAATAACATTCTTGTAGCGTTGGAAGTATCAAGGGCCGTGTCTACGTATAAGTGTAATAAATTCTCGGTTAGGTCCCCGACGGGAGGGGGGCTTCAACTGTTAGTAAACGTTAGGGGAGGGGGCCTCAAATGACATTTTGCTCAGGACCCCCAGAATGCTAGAGCCGGCCCTGGCAGCATCTTTGCTGTGATTGTCTTGTTGTAATAGAAAGAAGCGAGGTCCAATGGGGTTGGAGTAATTTGTTCTCACTGTCGAAAACAATGTGTCGGTGTGCACTCCATAATTCACGACGCTGCCGACAGACACAGAATGTGTAACAGATCCGTTACCTAGCTACCCATATCATGACAAGAGACACGCACTGTTAGGGGAGTGATTTATTCCAGAATGCATGTTAAGTGCATTATGCTTTCAGGTAAAGACTTCAAAAACATTTTCATTTATGTACCAAAAACCAAACAAAATATTACTAAAACTGTGCGGTCAATTTCACATGGTCTGTGTCATCAACAGTGAATCTCCTTAAGAAAAACATTTATTGGCTTCTTTTGACCCCCCCCCCTGCAGCAAAAGGTGAAAATAAAAGACGTCACATTACTAAAAAAACTAAGAACAAGCCAAATATATATGTACAAAAGAACATAAACATCAGAGTCTAATTTCATAGTCCTGTGAGTTGCACTGTACCAGATAGGCCGTGATATATGTATTCACTGAAAAGACTCTGAGCATTGCCTTGTCCTATACAGTACCAAGTCTGTATGGCCTAGTATATGAAAGTGGTCCATTTCCCTTTAACGTGAACATCATATTAGTGCAATGAAATCTTGGGACACTGGAGATGGTGTGGAAAGCCACTGACCCAAGTTAACAATACGATTTGACAGGAAGAAAACAGAAATGTACAGCACATCACCCTGGGTTTGGTACATTTGTGTAGAAGTGAAGGGTGTAGATTTAATAAAGAGCCTTTCCAGATAAACCACACAATAGAAAGTAGGGTCCCTTAAAGCCTACAGTACAATACCATAATTACCTATGTGCTGAAATAATGCAAACTGATACATGAGAACAAGCAAACAATCGACGAGATCTCTGTGCCATCGTACTGTGAAAGGGGATTCAATGGAGGGCATCCAAAAATGATTGTGTGTGTGTTTTGGTATTAGTGTAAAATACTCACACTTATGTGAAGGAATATTTACAGTGGGAGGTTGTTCATATATACATTTCTATGTACACAAACCAAATTATATGGGAGACATACCACTGCTAACACTGCCTAATATAGGCTTGGGGACATTAACTCACATTGACCTCTAACCCGGGGGTGTTTTGGGGACGGATCAAACTGTTAACAAAATAAAATAAATAAAAAAACTGCACAAAATGTGATGGAGCAGACATTTTCAGGCACTGTGTGGACAGAAAACGACTTTCGAACCAGGTTGGAGACATGCTGTAAATTGGCTAGAATATCACACACGACATACCATATTAAGTGTCACTTAACCCTCATCTACTCAAGTACTGTAAAATATAAAACAGTGGAATACAAATACTTAAAAAAAATGAATATAGTTATTATAGAGCATTGCTTAACCTTGCTGAAGGATGACAAAGGTTTTAACATGGACTTTATACTGTTTTAATTTTTGGCAGTTATTTTAGTGTCGATTTTAAATTGTATTCTGTCTACTAAAACCCTGGCCATCTGCCCTACAGTAAATGGACAAGGCTTTTCAAAAGTACACATGATGAAATTCAAGAGACAATTCACATATTCTTTTCATATAACTTAATGGCTAATATGTGACTAAAATGACTGTCATATTAGCCTGTCATTTTCATCTCTGCGTTTTTTCCTTTTTAAATAATGAACACTTGCGACACCCAACCCCTATCATACACATTCAAAGAGCATAGCTGAACTACAGGTCAGTGGGCTGGGATTTTAGTAGACATATAATAACTGTAAGCTGCCAAAGTTATCACGCGTAAATAATGGAGAACGAAAGAGGACTTTTCCACATGGTTCATGATACTGTAGCTCAACTCCCAAGTACCTGTATCTGAGATTAATGACCAATGCAACATCCCCCACTAGTGCCTATGAGGGCAGTTGCATTCATTTCACGAAGGCAAAACCCTGCTTCGGTTAGACCCGACTCCCCACTTCCCTGTCATATCATTCATATATAATGTCCCCGCAGATTTAAAGTGGGCGTTTAATCTCGTTCTTTCCTGAGAAAGAGTATTATTGCATTTGAAGTAAGACAAAAAGAACTAATGATAAATCATGGGATCATTTGTCTCCCCTAAAAACCTTGCTTCTCGTCATCTCATTTTTGTTGTTAACCAGTTCACCTCTTTTTGTCCACTGCTGAAACCAAAAATAATTCTGACTGTGTAAGAATTATGTTAGTGTTCAGAACTAGGGCCTGTCAATCTGTGGCTCTGTTTTTTGGGTCATTGTGTCCAACACCCTACTTTCCTCCTCCTACTAATGAACGATGAATTCTGGGAAATACTTGTGTGCAAACAGTGAAAAGATGAGCCTAACGGTATGGAACGTATTACATAGCAGCCCAGTGGGCATTGTCTCTGTGATGTCACTGGAACGGTCTTCCCTAACTGGGTGGAGTCCAATCAGTCTCTGAGGGGTTTTGGCCAGAAAATTACACACCGAGCAGACAAAACACAGGGTGCAAAGGACACTAGGTGCAATGAACTCTGGGTAAAATAATTAGACGGCACCTCGGATGTTACAGTGGAGGGACAGATTGAAGGATTTAGGAGGGAGCATTGGATAAGTGTCCCTCAAAAGCCAGAATGAGGCAGCAGGGGGCCATAAATAGGAGGAGCGGAACCAGAGAGAGGGAGTACTATAGACTGTAGTACTGTGGTGGGTTGTCTCCTCCTCCGTGAGGAGAGTGGTGGATTGGCCGGTCAGACTGACGGAGAAAGAGAGAGAGACAGAGGAGGAAGGCAAAGTTCCCTGTGCTCGTTAGCATGGCTAGCTTGTTAGCATGGCTAGCTTGTTAGCACTGCTAGCTAGTTAGTGTGTCCGTGTTCAGCCATCAGCTGGTCAGGTAGCTGTGCAGCTCCCTGGAGTTGATACTCAAAACCACGCCTGAGTGGTTACCTAGCAACAAAGAGAGAGAGAGAGAGAGAGAGAGAGAGAGAGAGAGAGAGAGAGAGAGAGAGAGAGAGAGAGAGGGAGGAATTGAGACCAGATTGGAAATTAATAATCCCACATGCTTCTTTATCTTGCACCATTAAATCTCCTCAAATAATAAAACATTTATTTCTTATCGTCTGGTCGGTTGTCTTTCAACCAAACCATAATCATAACTCATTCGCTATGCTTTAAAATATATTCCTTTAATTTTCACTATTGGGTTTAGTAGTGTTAGATGAAATAAAATAGAAATACCTTGTGTCTGGGCTTGCGCGTGATAGCGGGATGTTCTGTTAGTAGCATTTGGGATTAGTCCTGATAAGGGAACGGAAGGCGGGGCTACCTCCTGCGTTACCTAGAGTCTGCGAGTCCAGGTCGTCGTCGATAAACTCCTCCCCCTGGATGATGTGCTGTGTGTCCTCGCTGTGATTCACCGGGCTCGTCATCTCCTGCTCTTTCTCGTTGTGCATCTGCGCGTAAACGTTCCGGCCGGGCAGCTTTCTGAAAAACAGAGGAGGATAGGCATCCTCAGTCCTAAGCCAAGGACTGTGGGAATTGTAGTTCTGATGAGTTGTTGCAGACGCAATTGTAGTTCATGATCATGAGTGACAAGACCGTGGACTCGTGCGTGCCGGGCGCAAAGGGGACGCTGCCGGGTCCCGTGAGGCCAAATCATGCATAATCCTTCAAGCACATGCTTTTATGTAGTCATGGTTTCAGTTTCCATAGCCATATTATGGTATTCCATACGAGGCAGCGTGAGAACATCTACTCTGCTGAGGATTCACCTACAGTGTCTCCACACATGCAAGTTGGCTTTTCCTCTGTGGTCATGCAATGCTCCAGAAGACGCCAGCTCCTTCACCACGGTGGACATGGTCAGTGCCACATCGGCGTTGTGGGATTCATTTCCGAAGGGGCAGCACATGCCAACTAAAACAACTCGACCGAAAAACTAAAGGAGCAGATCAGAGAACAGAAAGCTGCCGGCAGCTGGGCTATGGTTCTGAGACCCACCTTTTGAACTTGAAGAGGATAAAGGATCCGGTGGCGATGAGGGTGATGAGAAAGATGACAGCCAGAGCCCAGACACCAGGCCCTGCCACGCCACCCTGAGACCCTGTAGGGAGACACAACACACACATTATGATATGTCTCACACACACACACAAACACAGTGGAAGTGACCCTGAGAGTCCAAAACAACAGCTACAGAATACCAACACATCTAGAGCAAAAGCTTTACTCCACTCCGCTTTCAAAAACACCACGGCGCACAGTGCCCAACAAACAACACACAGCACACTCAGTGCCCAACAAACAACACACAGCACACTCAGTGCCCAACAACAAACACACACCCACACACACACAGCATGCACCTTGCTCAACAAACAACATGCACACGACAGTGTTTAGCACTGTCAGGAAGAGGAGTCTTCAGCGATCTAAGAATGTCTGAATCAAATAGAACAGATTAGATCATTGTATTTATAATTCTTACAAACAAATGATTTATACCTCTGATTAAAAATCTAACAGTTTCGCCAATGAAACTGTTTCAATAGGGAGAATAGGGAAATGAGGCAAAACGAGGAGAGGTTGCAGAAACCAATCAGATCGCAGGATATGTAGACTACTTATAAAAGAGCAGGAAGCCAAAGATGTCAGAGGTTATGAGGGCGAGTAACGCACCGGTTTCCGTTGCCGCTGACGATGCGTCATTAGCTACTAGTCCTTTGAAATAGATTGATTAAAACTAAATGATCCATTCATATTCAACGTGCCGCCATTTTTTTTATTTAGAACATTTATATTGTATTCATATATATTCACAACCACACAATGAAACCCATTCACAAAAGAGAGGGGTAGATCTGGGTGCTATGGTTACCTGCATTAGGGTCAGCTAAGGTCACCAACACCTGAAGACCTCCTCGTACGACGAAGCTAACGTTGTTCTCATTGAAGGCCTGCTTGATGGCAGGGATTCGCTACGGAACGCATATGAGACACAATCAGAAAAAAATCGGACCACTCATTTGTGGAGCTAAATTACAAAAGCAAGAGAGAGTCCATAGGGTGCTAATGACTCCACCCAAGTCGGTGTGTGGGTGTTGTGTTACCTTATCCACAAACACACTCCTCTTAGCAGGCTTGCGGTCTGGTGGGAGCACATACAGGCTGGCTGTGGTGGGCAAGCCTGGCTTCACCATGGTGACGAGAGACTCCTGGGGAATCCCTGTGATCTGGGGTCAAAGGTCATGATCAGAAACACGCCGAAATCCCCTTTTAATCCCAGGTCTTGTTCAAACTGACACAACCCTTTCAGGTGGTCCCACCATCTCTGAATGTTTTCTTGCTTGTCATGACTATCAAGTACAATAATTTAACCCAACGCGTTTAGGCCAGTAGGTCTGCACAGCCGTCATTATCTGGTTCTGTTCATGTCTTGGGGGACCCACCTTGGCCAGTATTTTGGACACAACCTGACCCACGTCGTCCCTCCACTCTGGAATGTTGGGGTTGAGGCGGTCCAGGTTACTGCTGAAGGTCAGTGGGATGACCTGGAAACGGTCTGGGATTGGACAGAAAACACAGGCAGTAAACACTACAGGAAGTAAACACTACAGGAAGTAAACACTACAGGAAGCTGTGTTGGGTTAAACGATTTAGATGAGCAATAATGGAAACCTCCATGTTATTACACCATTAGCTAAAACCTCATCTCCAATGGCATATTAAAACAACTGGAACATACAATGGCATAATTGATAGTTGTGAGTTAGGACTGTAGTGTCCCCTGTCTCTTACCGTAGACGCGTATGGTCTTCGTGTCCTGGACCATGGAGCGTGCGTTAGAGGCCTGGACAGTGACTGACACCTCTCCTTCCTCGGAGAACCTGGTCACCAGACTGTTCTCCAGGGACATCTTGGGCTGAGCAGAACACATTACAATTCATCAGTGCTAGGATTAGCTAAAGCAGCATTCATAAAGAGGCATTGGCCAACAGCCCTGATTGACCTTTGGCTTCATCATCCATCAATCACTGCTGAAACACTGAGAATCAATATGTGTATGTAATATATGCATGCATCTGTGTGTGTCAGTATACGTACCTGTAGGTCGTCTCCAACCCACCAATAGAAAACGGTCAGGTTGGCCTCAGAGGGAAGCACCACAGCTGTCAGGTTGACTTCCTGGTTGATCCCGGTGATGGGAACTACTTCCAGGTGAACTTCCTGCAGAGGGTCTGTGACTTGGATGTACATGGTGGCTTGGTCGTGTCCGGCCATGTTCTCGGCCTGGACGGTGACACGGTAGACGCCAGGCTGTTTGTAGCGGTGCTGGATGGGCTCATCAGTCACAGTCAGATTCTGATAAATGGCCCGCACCCCATCTCCAAGGTCCACCTGGTACCTAGTACTGCTAGTGTCACCCTGTGTGGAGAGATCTAATTACTGGGCTGACAAACACTATGAGACAACGCTGTGTTACAGCCCGTGGATTTGATAGGTTGCACTTAAACCTCGAGACCAATAGGAGCAGTGATCACGGTCACAAACAGAACAACACCGCACGCTACACATGCCACACACGCCCACCTGTTCCTGATGGACGGTGAAGGTGACATCATCACCAGGCGCCACGGCCAGCATCTGTCCCTTGATGCCGAGCTGCAGGCCTCTGGGGGGCAGCAGAGGACAGGTGTGTTGCTTGGCACTCTGCTGCTTGTTAACCCCCCCCTCGCACACATTGGACACAACCTTCCTGTATCTGCAACACAGCGCATGACCGTACCAATGTCAGGGGGAGAGGGGACGGGTTGAGGTGTAGCTCGGGAGAGGCAGAGGACTACTGAATGAGTAATGACAGTTCTCCTTTGAGGAGACGTGGTAAGGCAGAGAGGCGTTGGTGTATCCCTCACCCAGTGCTGGACTCATAGCTGTTTCCTAGGTGACAGTCGTCAGGTGGAGAATCTGGGTCGTGCCAGAAGTCAGCGAAGCACCGATCTCCCTCTGTCTTCTGGGCGCGCTCAAACCCATAGTCACTGAAGACAGAGGAGAACGTTACCACTAGAGCCTGATTGAAACTACAGTCACTGAAGACAGAGGAGAACGTTACCACTAGAGCCTGATTGAAACTACAGTCACTGAAGACAGAGGAGAACGTTACCCTTAGAACCTGATTGAAACCATTGTCACTGAACACAGAGAATGTTACACATAGAACCAAATTATAGTCGCTGAATATGAGAGGAGAATGTTAGAACCTCATCTAATGTTTGTTTAATGTCTGTATATTTTTCTCTAACGTTTCCGTCCAGGGGCATAAAAAGGCACATGCCTGTCAAGCCCTCAATGATCGATATCTACCAACAACACATGCCAACTGGGTTTACGTAATAAGATCAATATATCAGTCATCTAAAGCCTTCAGGCGTGGGGTCAATATTATTCTCATTTAGGGAGCTAGCAATATCATCTGAATGTCTTCTATTCTGTTAATCTGTTAAATAGATATTGAATTATATGCCAACGCTTGTGGTGACCCATATGACTTGACTGTTTAACTTTGTATTTACTATTGCAGTTTTGAATAGTTTGGGTATTTAACAAAAGTATATAGTAGTATTTAACTTAATCATGTGTAAGTATTTAACTGAAATATTCTTTCATGGATTAAACGGGTTGTACTGGGAAGTCTTACCAGTTAAAGTCTTTCTCTGAACAGTGGCAGGGATTGGTTGTCAGGGCCGAGGTATAGCTCCTCCCCTTGATGCAGTACGAATTGTCCTTCCTCTTCCTGAAACTCCTCTCCTGGCCCATGATGCACTTCTCTCCCTGATAGGGGTCAAAAGAATAGATTAGCCGACTGTATGATATACAAAGACACAGGAATGCACGTGTGAACAGGTTTTACTACACTTGCAAGAAGTAAACATCCCCATAAGGTTTGTACAACAAGGAACGTTTGGAGGTTTAAGGTCACGGGGTAAAGTGAAGGTATGGGCACTGCTGGCTCAAACCTTAACTTTTCGGGGGGCCCTGAGCAAATTGGTATTTTATTTCTCCCCGATAGGGCAAGGGGCTCCCTATATGTAGTAGGCTTCTGTCGCTTATGCCTGGAGCTGGCCCTGGGTTTGGGTTAATTGTATGTTCTGGGTTAGGGAAAAAATTAATTATACGGGAATGATTGTCTGGGTTCCCCAGAAAGTAAAACTGAATTGTGTGTGTGTGTGTTGGGTACCTGCAGATCTGTGAGTTTCCAGGAATCGTAGTCAGCCTCTGTACACTGTCTGGAGAATGACTGCCTGAAATCCACCTTGACCAGCTCCCAGTCTGACCGGTAACTGATGTGTCCAAAGACCCTGAGGACGCACGCCAAAATGACTCACTGATTACCATCAAGACTTTCCCTCCTAAAGACTTCAGGCAAAACAAAACATCAAAGGTCCCAGGATACATGACTCTCCTCGGCCAATCCTTTCTTGGGAACAGGTCACATGACTGTCCACAGCCAATCCCGCCTTAAGAACAGGTCACATGAATGTCCTCGGCCAATCCCGTCATGGGAACAGGTCAGTCTGGAAGCGGCGCGACTAATCACCAACGCTAATTAGCTGGGATTCACTCGAGTGCTTCTAAGACACAGATGTCCCATTTATTAGGAGGGCTTTCAAAGCCATTGACCGCTCTGCACAAAATACGAATTTCTATACACTCTGCAAATGGATTAGGACCATGTTTCTCCACTAGGTGGCGAACCATCACTGAGTAAAATGAAGGCAGCACTAATATGTACAAACATTAGCAATCTACCAATTTGAGTGTTTTTTTAGACCATCTGTGAGAACATGCTCTTTTGGGAACAGATTGACACATCAGAAGCCCCTGCATCTGTTTTGGTAAATATGAAACAATTTAATTTAACCCGTTCTAATACATGGATACTGTGTAATATTGTGAATGGCAGTGAACAGCCCTTAAATTACACACTGTGTTAAATGTCATTCCCCACTCTTACTCAACATTTCTCGATATTGCTTTCAACTCCTCCCTTTTTTCTTGGTATTACTACTCCCTTTCTTTGTCTCTCTTTAGGGGATACGCGTTTAACCTGCCTGTTGGGAGACTGCCCTATGACATGAGAGTTCTTACCTATGACATGAGAGTTCTTACCTACGACATGAGAGTTCTTACCTACGACATGAGACGTTCTTACCTACGACATGAGAGTTCTGCCCTACGACATGAGAGTTCTTACCTATGACATGAGAGTTCTTACCTACGACATGAGAGTTCTTACCTACGACATGAGAGTTCTGCCCTACGACATGACAGTCCTGCCCTACGACATGAGAGTCCTGCCCTACGACATGAGAGTCCTGCCCTACGACATGAGAGTCCTGCCCTACGACATGAGAGTCCTGCCCTACGACATGAGAGTCCTGCCCTACGACATGAGAGTCCTGCCCTACGACATGAGAGTCCTGCCCTACGACATGAGAGTCCTGCCCTACGACATGAGAGTCCTTTGGTGCCGGTCAAGGCTGGAAAAAACATCCAGAGGGACTCGGTTGGTCATCAGTTTCCCCCGACTCTGTGTTTATGTATGTGTTTGTGTGTGTGTGTGTGTGTGTGTGTGTGTGTATGTGTGTGTGTGTGTGTGTGTGTGTGTGTGTGTGTGTGTTTGAACACGTGTTGGTAATCTCTGACTATCCCCCTCCACCACCATCACTGCTCAATTCCCACACGGGACCTACAGAGGGAGAAATGGAGACGTAGAGTAACAGCGATCAACAGAAGACCAGAGAAAAGACTGAACAAAATCAAAAAGTAGACATTGATGTACCCCCACAATCAACCCCTCAAGAGCCAAACTTCACGGGGGGATGGTGAGATGAGAACACCCTGCTGGTGCTAAATATGGTTCCTGGAGAGGCAGCTGCTCCATATTCCTTCTCTAAGTCCCTCATGTGAGAGCTGAGCAGCAAAGACTTAGACAGGGAGAGGGAGCCAAGACTGGGAGCGGAGCAGCACGGGGTGCCTCTAAGAATGCAGGATCAATTCTCACTCCGTCCCGGGTGAATCATCGCCTGGCCATCTCTGCCGAAGAACGCGCTCAAGCCAATCAGACGCCGCAACTTTAAAAGCGAAAGACGTCTTAAGAAAACCAATCGATGACTGGCGAGTGGAGAGCGTCGAATTGTACACTCGGCTGTGCTTCTGGAGGGGAGAGGCTCGTGAAGGTGGGGGGCTGTTCCCCGAGTACACATTTCCCGACTGAATTAGCTCCGTTGGGGCGTTTCGATCCAGAGGGTTCTGGAAGATGCCGTCGGACACTCACGTCATGACCAGGGTCTCGTCTCCCGGCTCGCTCAGCAGTCCGTCCACAAACACGGAGGTGCTGGTGAAGTTGTGCGTCGTCCAGGTACGTCCCTCGTCAACGCTGAACCTGGGGGAGACATGAAGGCAACTGCTTACAGGCCGTGTACTGTTTATTGGGGGAAGTGGGGGGAGAAAGAGGAGGGTCTGTGGGCTTCGAGGCAGAGGCAGCTGAACCACCAGAGGCCACTGTAGATGGCTCTGAACCGACGGCCGCCTTGGCAGACATGGTCAAGGGTCACGGGTTAACTCTGCAACCGATCCGTGGCCCGTGCCCACCACAGTTGGACTCGATTGGTACTTTTAAAATGCCTGGATGAAGTGTCCGAAGGTACCCGATGTTTTGTCTTAATCCGCCAATACCTAGGGCTCCCAGGATCGACCGGCTCACAGGTGTGTTGTTATGTGTTGGAAAGGGATAACTAAACGACAGACAGGCAGGATCCTTGAGTGGCCTGCAGCTAGAGAGACGCCCTACAGAGACGGACAGATATCCAATTACTGAACACCAATAGTCAGCCTGTCGGTCTAATTAGCTGTCTTTAACCAATCCTCTTTGTCCCTCCCTCCCTCCCCAACACGCGCTGAAACAATAGCAATCATCCTAAGTACGGTAGATAGTTCAATCTTTTGTTTGTTGTTGCTGCAATCTAAGGAGTTGTGAACAAACCACTGTGTGCATTTGTGATTAAACGAGGTATACTGCAGCTTTGGGCTGAACCAGTCAGTGTTCACTGGATGTCTGAACACCGTAAACCCAACCTGGCTACACGATACAGTAAGTCCACGACTGTTCTGTTTTTATATTATCAAAATCATCATGCTGCCGTGAGGTTGAACGCGAACCCCTGCTGAGCTGATGCTATTTCTGTCAGATCCAGAATATTGGCAGGGAACATCCTGGAGTTTGCAACGATCTCCTCACCGTAGGTGAATCTCTGTGTTACACACAGGAAGTAGGTTTGGAAATGTAGAGGACCAGCTTCCTCAACTCTCCAATTATTTTTGAGGGATGAGTGCCATTCTGAGAGGGAGAAAAACAGCTTGCTGGAGGATGTGGATTTTGGACTGTTACAGGTTCTGTGTTTGAAGAGGGTTCTCTTCTGGGTTGAAGGGCCTGGTTAGGGCTCTTGGCAAATAGGGGACAGTACTTCACGCCGGTCTCACTAAACTATATCCGCACCCTCTCCCTGCCCGACCACATCTCTCCACGTCGCTCTCATTCTCTCTACATCTGTCTGACTATCCATCTATGAGGAAAGAGTTACATTCAGAATACCTGGACTACAGTCACTGATTGTGGGTTCTTACATGCCAACGTTTTCAGAACCATCTCTACCACAGCCCAGTAGCAAGGCAGAGAGTTCGCTGGGCTGAAGTGGGGATAAAGCTGGTCAATGGGCCAGAACCAGACTGATACTGACAAGTCTGTAGAGACAGAGGTAATCAGACGATGAAGGTCAATGATAAGGATTCTTATCGCCAACCGTTTTTGTTTTAATCACCTCTGTTTCATTTAACCTTCACATAGCAAGGTTACGGCTTTATCGGGATAACAATCTTTAGGACGAGATATCTGGAACCTGATTGGCTGTTGGTTTTGATGTCGGTTAAAGATTGTTTTGTTTTAGGGAATATTTTGAGTATTAAGGAGTATTTTATTGACAGTTAGTGGAGCTTACTTTAGTATTTTGAGGGGGATGGAGGTGTCTTTGATGGCAACGATGACCCCTCCGTGATCCAGGTAAAGGATGTGATGTTCCTCCTCAAATACCTGCAAACAGGAGGTGATGAAAGAGAAAGTGAGGAGGAAGTAGGTTGAGTGTTATCACCTCGCCTTCTGTAACACACTTTTCCCACGAAGAGTGTGGGGAACGACACAACAGATGACATGAATCGCAGTGAAAGAGCACGGAAGTAGGAGGTGGACATGAAACACGATTTTCCGTAGGACACTGTAAAATAAGTTTTCATCAGATGACCGGAACAGAATATCTTCTTGTTCTGTGCTTAATGGAATCAAATATCTTCATTTCCGCAAAGCCAGTCTTTCTCAGGAAAGAAATGGACAGGAAGCTGGGATGGAGAGACTCACCTGTCTCCAGGACTTCCCGCAATCTGAGGTGACATACATTTCTTCTTTATACTCCACCAGCTGCGAACCAAGGTTACCTGAAGGGGGGTAGACAGAAAAGAGGAGAGGAGGTGAGAAGAAAAATACAAAGAGAGGGAACAAGATGGAGAGAGAGAAGCCATGAATGACCAAGCTCCTCCATTTGAACCACAGGAGGCAGGTATCGCCGAGCAGCACACCAAATGGCTGGAATTGGAATGAAATCAAGCACATGCAAACTATGTTCACTGTGTTTTGTACCGTTCCCTGTCTTCTCTACCAGCTATTACTTTAAAACAGTCCTCCCCAATTAAGGTGCTACCTCTGCTCTGAAGCCTTTTCTCCAGTTGGGCCATTTGGTTAAAGAATGACAGAGACTCAAAACTCTCCGTGGGATCAAAGCCTCCCGCGCTGACAAATCATTTTGAGATGAAGGAGTGTAATTTTCCTCTCATTTTGAGCAGCGGGGGAACGAGGCGAGAGAGGAGAGACGAGGGATGTCAAAGCGTCTCGTTCTCACTCAGGGTTGAGGCAGCCCACTTATCCTCTTCAGTCAGGACCCATTTTAAGCTGTCCTCCAGGGGTGCCTGCTCAGAAATGTATTCAATAAATAACAGCAGTGGTGGCTGAGTGAACTCTTCCCCAGGGGTTGAGGGTTTTGGCAGCACATCTTCCATTCCTCCCGAGCCACGGTACCTTTCACGGTTAAATCCCAGTTGTCCAGAGGAGTGGCGCCGGCTCAGACAATGTGTGTGTTTGCCAGTGACAGAGGCGCCCCACAAAGGTGTCGGTGGCCGGCGGGCTTGACGAAGCGCAGAGCGCATGCAGAACCTTGGGGCTGTGCGGCTGATGTAAGCCTGCATTATGGCCGGCCTGGTGCCTTACAGACCGCTGCATTGTCCTGCACCACAGAGAGCCGGCAAAACAACAGGCTCAGAGCCGCCTCGCGGAAACGATAATCACTCACCAGAACCAGTGGGGTCGGAGCTTATAGGACTACCGAAGCCTGGTGGACGGCAGACAGTGGGGGGTCCTGGTGTCGGCGTCCCCACATGGAAGATATTACCGAGAAGAACGAGACCCCGTCGTACTACGCGGAGCTCGACGACCATGCTGAAAGGTTGCAATGTGCCGCCAGGGTAACTGCGTCAACCACTGTTGCCTGGGCGGTGGTCGCTATGGCCACTCACCTGCACCCATGATGAGTCCAGGGGCAGAGTCCTTGGTGTGGACGGTCCCGGATACATAGGGGTTGTCGGCCCAGCGCAGGTGGAGCTGGAGGTGGCAGTCAGGCTGTAGAGGGGATAGACAGCGGACGATATGTGACGTTAAAGGTATAGTACTGCTGTCATTCACTCCAACTATATCAAACCAGCTATATCACTCCAGCTGTATCACTCCAGCTGTATCACTCCAGCTATATCACTCCAACTATATCACTCCAGCTATATCACCCCAATGATATCACCCGAGTGCTTCTTGCTATTCTCTTCTATGCCACTCTATTGTCCTTCATTCCCTATTTCTCCCCAAACCCACCCACCCACCCCCTTCTCCCTCTCCCTCCCCTACCTTTGAGGTCTACCCTAAGCAGTAAGGCGATAGCTTTCTTCTCCGTCTCTGTCCATCCTTGGTACAGATGTCACCCTGTTGCACCTGCACTGAATCAAACCGGCAGTATCCGGCCCCCTTGACGCCCCACAATAAATCACAGGGGGGGAGAAATAGCAATTTAAAACAACTTTGCGGCGCTATTAGGCAGTAGATTAAACGCAGATAACGCACATTAATCTACGGCACATGGATTCATTTAACAGTCATTTACTAACCACTATCCTTCAATTAAATGAGCCGTTACTGTTATTGGGTGGCTTTGAGGCAGACCGAGAAGGAAGCAGAGGCTGCTTTCACATGACACCCTCTGTGTTGTCTTGACAACACGGCATCAATGTCAAGGGACATAAAGCCGTCTCTCTGACCTATCACCTGGCGTCGCTGTGGCAACCGGGGAGCGGAGAGATAAACGAGGGCCGGTGTAACGGTGATCGCCATCGGGCTGTGACACAGGCGTTCTAAAATGGCTGAGTTGTGTAACAGGGGATCATTACGGTGAGGTACGGGAACACAGAGGACTGAAGTTCGATATTATGGCACGGGGGTTTGTGTGTTTGTTGATGCCAGCGTCTCATCCCCAAGCTGTTCCTTCTCCATGAGACCTAGTACCCACATGTGACAAATACAACTCTGTTGGGGTGAACAGTGTCACCTTGAGTGATGGGTCAATGTGGAACAGGGCTTTCCCTGTCAGTAGAGTCCTGAACACAAACGCAGCCAGCCCAGTAGGTGTACAGGAGATCACACCAGGGCCATCAAACACCGGACAACTGCATCCTAGAACGAATCAGTGACCACTGTTCCTGTGGACTGGCTGCTCCTAAAGCTGCTGTGTGTAGATAAGTGCATGGTGTTACTTACTGGATTACAGTTCACTGGTTTGCCGTTCATGTCAGTAGTGGGCGGGGCAAGCGGCTCCCAGTCACGTCCTTTGTTATAGGTGATGAGAGTCATCACTTTTCCATCCACTTTCTGATTGGCCAGGAACACCCCTTTAATGCCTCGGACCTGGGGAAGAACATGTCACTTATTCTAGGTGTCATGCTGTGTTAAGATAGCTGTACACCTGGGACCGTATCGACTGATCTCTGCACAGTCTTTACAAGTCAGAACCAATCACCAACACTTCAGACAACGGCTGCTGCAAAAGTCCAGGAACTTTCAATACATTTGCTGGTTTTTAGCAAATGAAAATCCTGGTTAGAGGACTCCGGATGTCTAGCGTATTTCTCTCTGGATTCCAGCAATCCTCCAAAAACAGATTTCAGGAAAACTGAGGAATTTATTGAAGGGTTCCAGGAATTTTCCAACCTTCCGCTCCCCAGACAGACCTGTAAAGGAAGTAGGCATGTTCCTGATTTAAGTGGTAAGTTCAGCCAGGTGAGCCAGCATAAAGGAAGGAGTAAACAAACGTCTGGACTAGTCACTGGATAACAGTGGTTGCAGAAAACCTAGAGGACTGTTTATGTCTATGACTCTATGACTGTTTATGTCTCCCCGTTTCTCCTTAGTAACACTCTATGCGACTCTAAACTAGCTGTGTAACGGTCTGCAACTGTCTCTATCTGTGAATATATTTCTCTATATCTGCACCCCTCCTGCCCTCTCTATGTGCACCTGAACCAGTATCATCATCTTCTCATCCATTTCCCCCTTGACCAATCATCCTCAACCAGTATTGCTCTGCCAGTTTTGCTCTGCCAGTTTTGCTCTGCCAGTATTGCTCTGCCAGTATTGCTCTGCCAGTATTGCTCTGCCTGTATTGCGTTGCCAGTATTTCACTCTCCTGAAAGTCTTTTACTGGCTCTTGACCCATTCCATTTTCTCTTTCCAACACTCTGTGATGAGAGTGTCGCCCGGAGCGAGGGATGTGTAAAAGCCGAAGAGAGGATAACGGGAAAAAGAGAGTTTTGCAGTGCTGGCCCTCTGTTCCACGGACCACTGAGTCCTCTCCCCTCTCCCCCAACACGTCCTCCCCTCCTCATTTGCTCTTCCCTCTGCCGGGAGACCTTGTCAAAACAACCCCAGCCACAGAAAGATGAATGATGGCTTAACCAAAAATTAAATATGCATATGGAAAGTGAAAACACATTTGTATCTCCCACATGGATGTTACATCAAAAGGAGTGTGTCGACATTGCACGACTGAGTATCACTTCAAACCCAATTGGCGGGGCAGAATAAAACCCACTTTGAAGTGTACCATTTAATCTCAATCTTAATCTGGCATTTATCTTGCTCTTGCATGTATAACACTGGTACAATCAGCATGACTGAAATACATTTCTAGGATTATGCATCAACCCATTTATTATAGTGGAACGCTTCACTATCCCGTTGTGTGAGTGGGTTTTGAACTGTGCCAGCTGCCTGATTAGAAGGTACACAGGCATCTTAAGACCCAGCCAAGACCACAGGTGATCCAGCCATGGATGTGGGACCATGACTCACTGTTACCTTGGCAATGAGTGGCAGTGCCGGTTGTCAAGTGGCCTTCAGCAAAGCGCTGGAAGTGAGCCATACATGGTCTGAAATTAGCCCAGTGTTTGCTTTGCATCTTCTGTGATTATGACACAGTCTTAACATTTCATCAAATTGGATTTAATTTTATGAAGCCCTTTTTACATCAGCAGTTGTCACAAAGGACATTACAGGTACCCAACCTGAGACCCCAAAGAGCAAGCAATAACACGGTTGATGCAAAGTGGCTAGGAAAAAGTAGGGTTGAAACTCAGAACGAAACATGGAGAGGAAACAGGCTCTGAAGGGTATCCAGGCATCTTCTGGCTGTGCTGGATGAAGATTGGAAAAGAACCTGACCTTTAGAGCCAGGTCAAGGTCTCGGGCACATATCGAAAGTGATTTTGGACGATTGCGAAAGCCTGAACCAATAAACTTGGCGTTGCCACTCTGGTAACTATTATAGACTAAAGCCACAGAAAGGCACCTTGGGACTCACCTCCAGAATGTCTATAAGGACACTCTCCTCCAGTTGCTTGGTGCTGCGGACGTTCTCCAGAACAATAGAATAATAGATGCCCTGTGGGTCGGACTGGTACAGGTTGTAGGTGTCAGTCTGGTACCACTCCTGCAGGGCCAGGAATACCTGGTTCTCATCAGTACTAACAACGTGGACGTCCTGGGGATGTCGAGAGAGATGGACGGAGGGAGAAGAATGGATAGAGAGAGGGATGGAGTGTGAGATGGAGAGAGCGAGGGGGCGACGTTAGTAAACGTACTGACTAGACAACATCCGAAACTCTAAACTCCAAGGAGCCATGAACAAACAGGTGGAAACACAACCACTCTGACAACTGCTCCCGTCGTCGCGCAGCTCATGGCGTCGAGGGTCCCAAACTGACAGGCGTTCTAGAACACATTGGGGCGGGTCCCGAAGAGACAGAACAGTTGTGCCAGTCATTACTACTGAGCGTCTCCTATTCGTATGCAGATGAGTTAATCAGTCAGGCAGAAGCAGCGCGTCTGAAGTGCTGTTTGGATGCCCGGGAGTGAGTCAGCATTCCCAGGGAGCTCCTCTGGATGAACCCATTAGCATACCATTAGAGATGGAGACGAGCTAAACCAGTCAAACC